>BLKM01007528.1:17500-244184 GCA_013340265.1 Coptotermes formosanus | reverse complement strand
GGCCTGCAGGCCGGGACCGCAGAGAGTTCACGCCTCCAAAAACAACGCAGTACACAGTCAACAGCACATTCTCACTCCACTGTAAAGTTCAACCCTAGTGTAACGGTAACGGAAAGTTCTCCCTGAAGATGACCCAGCAGGGTCGAAACATGTAGGAATGTGTTACGATTGATGATAAAACTCTCTTTGTGCATATGTTGGTGATTAGTGTTTTTGTTACATATATCTTGTCAGGAATAATTTTCAGTACACCAGTCGCTTAAAAATATTACGTAAACATTTGAAATCTGTGATTCCCCTGCTGGTATTTTTGTGACAGAGCATCACATGTAAAGAACACTCCACGGGAAGACGGGGTGTTTATTTATTTATGTGCTGATCAGATTGTGTTTATGAAATCCGGTCTAGTATTCCATGCAACATGAATGGTCGTGTAAATAACTAAACACACGCTAAACTTTCTATACCTCAGGGATCACTTGTCTTACAAACCACGCCAGTTCTTAGGTCGAATTATCTCCTATCAGTTCTCTTTACTCTGTGTATGGCTCTAAGCGCGTTTGAGTTACTGCATCGTAGAATATTAGGCCTACTTGGTTTTTCTTAGTCTCGCTAGTCGAATATCAGAACAATGTCTTCAAACCTACAAAGTTGTCTTATATCAATTCTTTCATATCCAGTCCTCGTTATTACCAACTTCCTTCAAGTTTTTAGGCGTGTTGCTGTCAAAGCATCATGTTAAGTAACATAACAAACAGTCCAAACTTTAGTACGAAGATTTTAATTTACTTAAATTCTTTCACATGCGATCTAAACACTTGCCTAGAAATATAAATAAATTCACGAAATATACATTTCAGTGCCTGAAAACTACGATGTTTGAAATTTGAAATTTTCACAGTGGTTTTTTAAGGATTCAAGTTTCTTTTGGCATGTGAGAGTGTGTCACTGGGTTATTGTTTCCGGACATTTCGAAGGAATGTAATATCTTCTTCAAGCGTTGAGCGGTCCAAGAAAAATCCTTATCAGGCCTATTGGCTTGCATGCGCAAACAAGACAGCTGACATATTTCAAAGTAGCATCGTCAGAGATTTAATGCAATGAATTATTATCTCTCGTCAGTATTCAGAATTCCTCCAGTGCACTCAAAATTGGTAAACTTGTTTTACTTCATAGTGTTTGTACTTGAGAATAAAATTTCAATTCTCCTTGGAAATTAATTACTAGCATTTTTTTAAATCAGTCCAATTTTATTGTAGAATTGAATTGGCCTTGAGGGTCCTATCAAGCCGTAAGAGCGCCGCTTGCACAACAGTCGCTGGTTTCTACAATCTGCATGATTTAATTATCAGAAGCATTAAGTACATCTAAACAGTTCATAAGAATCATTTCTAATCTCCTTTACCAAGACAAAACGATAAATGTTGTAGAGTATATAATCATCTTCACTGCCAGAATCATGCGGAACACAAAAGTGTAAGGTGTGGGCAAAATGCAGAGAAAACTTTGAAGACCTAGACGTAGATGGGAGGATAATATTAAACTGGATATGAAACTCTAGTGAGGGAGAACGTAGAGTGGATTACTTTGGCCCAAGATCAGAATATTTGGCGGACTGTTGTGAAACCCGTAATCAGCCTTCAGTTTCCATAAAACTCGGGGAGCTTCTTGGCTAGATGATTAGCTCCTCAAGAAGGATTCCATTCGTTGAGTTGTTTACTTGTATGATATTTGGGCGAATTTCTTATTTGAAGCAGTGGAGCTGACATTGTGAGCTTCTGAGTTGCTAGTTGCAGGTGGGGTAGAGCCCGCTGTTGTTCTTCCCTACGCGTACGTCACTTAATTTCATCGTTCCCGCTGCTGTGTTTCATAGGCCGATATGATTGATGTTTTTACAGGACAGCTCATATTAGAAGCACTTGTTAAGACAGCGCCAGCGGAGTGCAGACTCGCGGGCGATTCTGAGCTTACCTAAACCTTTTGCAAAAACGTGTACTGTGAAGCGTATACGCATTTGATGTCCGGCATTCTGTGACGTCTTCCGCTGCGTTAACCCTTTCTGTAGCAGCTAATAGGCAGTTAGGTCTTCAAGAAATTTTCAGCCGTTTATGGATGCCAAACGTTCATTTCCGTTTTTACGGAAGTACCATTAGACTCTGCCCTGAGCTAGATATGAATGGAGTACACATCATTAAATTATTTTTAAGGATACATTTTAAAGTTATTTTTCAGGTATTCGTAAATACCAATTATGTCCTGTATGTGTTATAAGATTCGGTGTAGAATCTTTTGTCTTCTAGGTTGCTATCCAAAAACACAAAGGTGAGGGTATGGAGAACTGTAGTTTTACCTGTTGTTTTGTATGGGTGTGCAACTTCGTCTCTCACACTGAGGGAGGAACAAAGACTGAGGGTGTTCGAGAATGGGTGCTGAGGAGGATATGTGGGCCTAAGAGGGACGAGGCGACAGTGGAGTGGAGAAAACTACACAACGAGGAACTTAATGACCTGTACTCACCACCAAATATTATTCGAGTAATCAAATCGAGAAGAATTAGATGGGTGGGGCATGTAGCACCTATGGCGGAAAAGAGAGGTGCAGACAGGCTTTTGGTGGGGAGACCTGAGGGAAGGCGACCAGTTAGGAGACCCAGGCATAGATGGGAGGATAATATTAAAATGGATCTTAAAGAAGTGAGGTGGGGCATGGACTGAATTGTGCTGGCTCAGGATAGAGACAGGTGGCGGGCTGTTGTGAATGCGGTAATGAACCTCCGGGTTCGAGAAAATGCGGAAAATTTCTTGACTATCTGAGAAACTGTTAGCTTCTGAAGAAGGCCTCTGCTCCATGTAGGTAGTTATGTGTTATAAGATACATGCATGTAATTGCTGAAACATCTTGGATATATTGCAGTGACTGCAGGTTCTAATTAACACCTTGAGAGGTGCACATGGCGTTTCTTTCCCAGTTGTTCTCAAGTACAAAATACACGTAAATCAGGAACAGCATTGCTTTAAAGGAGAAAACCTAATACTTAGCAAGGGAACTGTGAGTATCGGTTGTGAAATTTCAATAGGTGCAATTACACTGGAGTAGTGACAACAAGGAAAAAGGGAACAGAGCTGCGTTCTTATTAATCCTTACACAAAGCCGGTTTACTTCTGCGGTGACTAGCAATTAGACTATGGAAACGTCAACAGCAAAACGGCTAAAAGCTGCACATTATTCTTTGTAGATTCACTGTGGCATTCTGTGAGAAGCTTGAGCATGCATTGCACAGTACAAGTTTCAAGACAGTTGTTCAACTGTTCCTGTGAAGTTCATTACTGTTCTTGCTTGTTTATCTTCTAGGTGGTTGTTTACTTCTACGCTACGTCTCACAGAATGAATTGGTTTAACTTTAATTACAGTAATGTAAAATCCTGCTTACTTCTAACACGCAGATTCCAAAGAGGAATCAACATGTAGATTTGTTGCTTTTAGGCTGCTTGAGATTAAAATTCTGAGAAGAATAATTTAAACTTTGAATATACAAATACATAAAATAGGAGGATTTATAAAATTAAGCAGAGAGAAGCATTGTGCTTTAATCTCTTCATTAAATATTAATGAGAAGTACAAATGAAGGTGTAATTATACTGAATGGAAGGGAAGAGAAATTTGTATAAATTTTAGAAAGCAAGACTGAATGGAAGATAGTGTTTGAAGACCTTGGCGTGAATGAAAATATATTATTAAAATAAGTATTAAAGAAATAAGGCGAAAGAACGTGAACTAGACTTTTCAGGTTCAGGATAGGATTCAGTTGCGCATTTATATAAACACGGTACTGAAACTTCGGATTGCATAGTAGACGGGCACTTATGAATGCAGTGATTGGGTTCCGTTGGGTTGCGTTCAATTAAGTGAATTCCTTGAATTTCAGATTACCCTTTAGATTTACGAGGAGGATTATTCTGTATAGAACGACTGGTTGTAACTTGAAAGGAAACTTGCGAGTACAGGATATATTTTTAGACTCCAAGACTGGTTACTATACAGTTAGGAAGGACGTTCGAGGAACATTCTCATCAAGTCAGGTATACTCACGAAACTAGTTAGGTTAATAAAAATGTGCTTAAATGAAACCTGTAATAAAGCCAGGGCACAGAAATATGTACCAGATACACTGTCTACTCAGAATGGGCTGAAACAAGGAGATGCTTTATCGCTATTTCTTTCCATTTTGCCGCAGAATATGCCATCAGCAACGCCCACGCAAACCAAGAGGGACTAAAATTCAATGGAAAACATCAGCTTCTGGTAGCTGCGTAGATAAAACCTACACAGGTCCCATGGAACCGGGATCCCTGAACCTACGTAATACCAGAGTTTGTTTTGGGTTCTTTAAGACTTATTGCCGTTCTGAGAGAAGGCAGTGTTTTAGATCCCTCTGCTGAGATCTGGGAATAACGTCCTAGTAATTACATAGGAGCCTGATTATCAAGTCGGGGGGGGGGGGGGGGGGAGGAGTTTTTTATGCTGCTGGCTTGTGGTCTGTGCCGATGATACTAAGTTATTGGGCGAAACAGCAACTACAATAAAGAAAATACAGAAGCTCTTTACGGACAGTAAGAGTATTTGTCTGAGAAAACTGAATGTGTGTTCATGACCCTTGAACAGGATGCAAGATAGTACAAAAATATAGAGGTAGCTAATAAAACTCTTTGAAAATGTAGCCGTTTTCAAATATCTGTACGCAATAGCAAATCAAAATTGCATGTGTGAAGAGATTAAAAGCGGGTTAAATTTAGGGAATGCTTATTTATTTTGATCCATAACTTTTGCCTCTTCTTTTATTAAGGGCATGAATATTAAAACATGGTTACAGCTTTGCTTCTTGTTTTACAGGCGTGTGAAAATTGGTGTCTTACTTTAAGGGAAGAATATACCCTGAAAGAGTTTTGGAATGGGACGCTGAGGAAGGTATTTGGACTTAAGGAAGAGGTAGTGACGGGTAGCTTGAGAATGTTGTGTAACGCCGCTTGGAATACTTAGCTGGGAGGATAAATAAATATATATATATATGTGTGCTAAATTATAATGCTTTTTAAAGAGCTGTGGTGGGAGGGCATGGGCTGGATTCACTTGGTTCAGAATAAGTGTTATTAACACGGCAATGAACAAGTTTATACTAAAAATTCACTTTCTCTTTTCGCAAAACTGTGTTTTTATTAACACATAACAACTCGCAACATGTTCCGTTAACTTGCGCTCATCAGGCCAGTTCAGTTATCAAACGTGGAAAGCACGCAAACATGCATTGCCACAATACCTTATGATTACAGTTGCCTGACTTGTAAGTAGATGTTGTGAATTTAAATATTTAATAATGTTTTGGAGTTGAAAATAATTGTCAAGCTTTTGTTTTCGAAAAGAGAATTACCAACATCATAAACACAATAAGAAATTTTTCTACTTAAGCGCACTTTCACACTTGAAAAGGAAGATAATAGGAAAATTAACTTCTTGTACATTAGGATAACAGCCCAAAATGCGTCATTGCAACAATCTACAGTCAGGAAACCAGCAACCACCGACAACGTAATGACAAAAATATCGTCATCCTCCTGAAAGAGAGCAGTCTGCCTTTCGTTACGTGATGAATAGAATACAAAATTATCCATTGTCTGATACAGAAAAACGAAACATTTATTACTCAAAACGTCCTCCACACTAATGAATGTTATAACAGTAATGTTTGTTGCATGAAAATAATAAAGTAATTGTAATGGGAAAAATGGGCCACTTTTCTTATGTTTGAAAACAGAATAAATTCCTTAAAAAGTTTTCAGGAACACAAGAATAGTAACCAAAACAGAAGTGGAAAATTTATGGCAAGCAAAAAGTTACAGGATATAATTTGAAGTACATAATTTAAGCTGTCAATATTGTTCTAAACAATACGTGGGACAAAGTGGTAGAACATTCACAGCAAGAATCGGAGAATGCCACTAAGAACAATAAAAAAACCAAGTTTTGCCCAACATATACTGGCAAAGAACCGTACTTTAAAAGTACAGAAAACACCTTGGATATAATTCACGTCACCAGTAAGGGAAAATACACGAACGCAATTGAAATTTTCACAACCATGATATCAGCAAAAGTTATCGACTACCGAATGACACACACACACACACGCGCGCGCGCGCGCGCCCGCGCTTACAAAGACCGATACCTTTGACAATCTAATCCAGTACAATGAGGCCGAGTACACCACTGACTAGCCATTTTCTATCTTTCAGTTTACATGAAACACAGTGGGAATGCAGTCGTACACTTCGCACAATACACGTGATATCGCAACCGAAAATTGTAAGTTGCCCGTATCCCTGAGTTTTATAATACAGTGGAATAAACTATATAAAATGGACATAAAACAGTGAAACTGCAAAAATAGAGTTGAAAACAAGACCAGCACATGAACAACAGGGCAATACATATTACATCGAAAGAGAGAAGGAAAGATAAAGCGGAAGAAGTGCCGTGTAAGTAAACTAATAGCTTAACATATCATAATTAATAACAAAAATAAATGTCACTTATAGGTCATATGCTGGACTGCAGGCCGCATTACATATAATGAAAATATATAAAAACGACTGAGCACATATTTCAGTACCAGCTGAAGCTTGTAATTACAAACCATTTAGCGTCACCAAATTGCAAGCTGTTAGTAATATGAATGAGATCTAAAAACATTTTAAACTTTAAACTTTAAATAATTCTGAAGTATTTAACGTCATACTATCCTGCATACCTGTTGCAAACCTGTGATCCCAAGGTGGTGCGGGTCGGCATGTTTTGTACTTCTTGTTCTGATAAATGTATTTGTCTGAAGATGAAATTGTCAAAACGTGTACCGTGTTGTTATACTTTAATAAAAGTGTTGTTTTGCTTACTGAAAGAGTAATTGCATTTACTTTACAGTCCAATGCTTGTTACGTAAGTAGGCCTACAAGGGAATGTCAGCCATGAAGATGGAAATAAACCATCTTTTTTCATAAGATGCGGGAATTCCATATCTAGCTATGAAACAAACAGCTTCTCAAGAAGAACATGTGTTCGTACTTCGACATTCGGATCGGTTTTGAGAAAAATGGTTTATACTTTTGAAGCCTTATGGAAAAAATATCAAAGAAGGTAAAAAAAGGGATCAAAACAAAAAGCTTTTGCTTGTCTATGCATTCAAGAAGAGAAGTAACACAAAGAGTATTACGTAATGAAGTTGTCCTTTTCTCTCGTGTCTCTGCTGCCAGTCAGATATGATTGCAGAAACAACGTACATCATACGTATAAACACATTATACTACCTCTCTGATATATGCTGCTTTATTCTGAGTCTTCCTTGTTTCTTATACACCATCTTTACTTTTCGTGTAGAAAAGAGTTTTCTCTAGGAAACGATTTTTCCCATTTGTTTCCTTAGTTTTGTTCCTTACATATTCTATCATGTGGTATCCTGTTTTTTTATAAAGAATATTTACTTCTCTTTGTTACATATAGATACAGTTATACTTCATTTATGAGTTCTTTTTTTTTAAAGTATAAAGGGAACAGAAGCAGATACAGCTGCGTCTGAACACCAGAGAACGTAGCGTCCAAGCTGTCATAAAAACGGCGACGCAAAGAATGTTCGTGCAACGGTAAACTTCGTGGCGACGCTTCATGTTGATTTGTTAAAAAGAATCCTCTGCCGGCGGGCAAGCTGCTTCTGTTCTTTCCTACCTCTTGCTCCCAGCATATCTTCTAAACATGTCTTATTAAGCCATCACGTTTATGTAATTACGGGCACCGCAACCCAAGTTGTGCCTAGTCGAAACCCTTATTTGTGTGAGATAAATAATATTATGCGAGTTAATAAAAGCCTCGGTAAAGGCGCAGCACCAATGCAATCAGAGAAAAGAATACAAACAAAGATCAATAGGCGAGTTTCTCAAAGCTATAAAAATAAAAGAGGAGTCGTTGCTAGGTTCAGTGTATCTCAATTACGCTACTAAAATTTCAAAGCAATTCCGAGCTACTGCCGCATCTGTCCCCTGTTGGCACCAGTTTAAAAATTCCGTTGTGGCAGTAATTCCGCTCTTGTTCGCAACCATTCACAGTCAGTCATTTTTGCTTCCTCATTGTTTTTGAATCGGCAAACTTCGAAACGGCTTCTCGGTTTTCCAAAATCTTAACTTAATTCATACCGTTATGATGGCAATGGCGATGATGATGACGATGATAATGATGATGATGATGACAATAATAATAATAGTAATACTAGAGAACAGACACCATCGATCACAACTAAGGATGTTTATATATGTGGGATATTTATTTACAACATGTTTTGGCCAGAATGGGCCATCATGACGTAATGCATATATCAAAACATAGTAAGAATAACTGATGCACTTTAAGTTGTTTGAATTTGAATAAGATGTCTATTTTACAATCAACCATTTTATATTTAATGGCATTTAGAGTGTACATAAATGTTGGTTATTTCGTAGGCTTGGTGGAAAGTAGATAAGAGAATTATTCTCCGAGCAATCTGTTGTTTTTGAGCCGTTATAATCGCGATAATTGCAGATAAATAAGAGTTATTTGAGGAGGCTTAGGATTTATATATCCTTGAAGGGAGATAATTTGAGGGTTCTTTATTGTCAGCAGTTCTTAGGTAAGAGGTGTGTATTGAGGCGAAATACTGATTGGATGACGTCTCTGGAAAAGGGAAAATTAAAGTGGGGCAAAATGTATCATGTAATGGTATATAAAAGAATGACTGAAATATAAGAACAGAATTTGTGGAGAAACTTGCAGGAAGTTGGTGCTGTATATGCATTATAGTGTTGACACATTAGAGTTACTGAAATAAATAACCTGAAATAAGTTGGACGATTTCAGTTAATACTGTAGCAGATATGGAATTTTTTTAATATTAAAGCGGGGAAAGAGGTGTTATGATAAGCTCACGTGATTAGTTGAGAAATTTGAGCGTAGACTGAGGATTCTGATAAATTGTGTAGCTCCTCCACGCATTATGCTTTTACAGTCTTTCATGTTGTGCTAGGCAGACTGTTACGGTCATCACTATAGACGTACTATGACCGTAGACTTCTATCAGTTGACTCTGATTTTAGATCGTGAATGTTTGTCGATTGCAAACCCGAATCACTACTCAAGCATTCGCGGGTCTGAATTTCCATCGTCACCATTTTACATCAAATTATCCTCTGGAGGGCGCCAGACTTACTAACTTTTGGGGCATCTGTTGCATATTAACCCTAGTAAAGTGGTACCTGCTAATGAAAAATAAAATTGTTGGTGAATATGAAAGTTACAAACTAGTAAGCTTTAGTTATGGAACAGGAATTTTGTGGTTAACACGCTGTGGGTATACCTTATACAAAGCAATCTGTAATTAAGTGACATAAATGACGTAGAAACATCAAAGAAACCTTCATTGGCAAGAACAAGAAATAATTAGGGTACTGGCTTTAAAAATTGCCGAGGCATATAGCTTATGTAAATGTTAAATTATGTGACATTAAAATATGCTCCATATAATTTTACATTTTTAAGTAAGATATTGATTTAGTATTTACTTAACTCGTGTATCTATACACCAAACGGCCTTATAATGTGAAAAATGCGAATCATCGTGCTGTATGAAAAAGGGTGTAACAAAGTCCCATATTTGTGAAATTGCGGAAAAATACAGGGAAATTATTTTATCTGACAGCTCACGCTAGTCACTTCCCGTCAGTGCACTAAATTTATAGGAGCCAGAAACACTTCTTCTTGCAACGAACGATTTTTTTTAGATGTGGCGCATGTTGGTAAGCCGAAGAAAAGGTGTTCCACGAGCTTATTATATACAGGGTGATTCACGACTTGTGGACATTACTGCAGGAGGTTATTTCCTAGGTCTTTGTGATCAAAAAGGTTCATATAAACATGTGTCCGATTTTGGACGGTTACGGAGTTATGGGCATTTTTTAATTCCCGTACAAGCCCTCGTGTGAATCGCGTTTTACGGAACGAGCTGGCAGGTGATGTACTCAACTTGGTGGCTTATCGTTTGCGTTGCAAGCGTTATTTTTGCCACCTGACTCGCCCACCCAGCTACAGACAGTCCGGTTCCCGTACCTCGACACTTGGAAGATATTTAAGGAATGCGGGGAGGTGGGATGGGTGGGTGTTCGCCTGGCCAGTGTATACTGAATGACTCGGCAAATTCTACGTGTTCAGTAACCCTTATCGCGTACATTACAGTGACTGTGCCGGCTCCTAACGTTCAGAACAGTATGGCGATAGTTTCATAAAGGCGTGGGCGGTAGAAGCGACACACTGTAGAGTGCCTGTTAGTCCCGTACGTATTCTCATCTCGGTGCGTCTGTTACGTTCACGATGCCATTTATATTTTCAGTTGCAGAGTATGCAGATATGGTTTTTTGTGTACGGTTTTTGTGACGGTAATTCAGTTCATGCCGTAGCTGAATATCAGCGACGTTTTCCGAACCGTAGAATACCAACCCGAAGAGTGTTCACTCGAGTTTACCAGACATTGCGAGATACCGTTACACTTCCCGGCGTTCGCATTGCAGCCGAGCGTGATGTTAATCAAGGCGTCGATGAAGAAGAAGGCATTGTTCAGATGGTACAGAGCAGTCCACGTGCGAGTACGCGTAGAATTGCAAGATGTCTTCGTGTTCCTAAATGGGAATGTGGAGAACACTGCATGCAAAGGGCATGTATCAATATCACGTGCAGAGAGTGCAACATCTCGGACCTGGCGATTTTGCTCAGAGGCTGGAATTTTGCAAGTGGCTCAATGGCGGTCGCCAGTTGCACCGTTACATCCCGTTTACTGACGAAGCGCAATTCAATCGCGACGGTGTCAATAATACACACAACTCTGATGTGTGGGCAGATGAGAGTCCCCACGCCATTGTGGAGGGCAACTTTCAACTACGTTTTAGTGTCAATGTGTGGTGTGCAATTCTGGACGATCAGCTGATTGGTCCTTCCATCCTGGACGGTCGTCTTACAGGAGAGGCGCACCTCCTATTCCTGCAGGAGGAATTTCCCCGAATTTTGGAGGATGTGCCTTTGAATAAACGAGGTCGTATGTACTTCCAACATGGCGGAGCTCCTCCTCATTTTTCACGTGAAGTTAGAAAGTTCCTGAACTACCGTTTCCCTGGCCGATGGACCGGACGTGGCGGTCCCCACAATTGGCCAGCCAGGTCTCCAGACTTAAGCTCACTGGATTATTGTGTATGGGGATGGATGAAGGAACTGGTGTACAGTGTGAAGGCGGGAACGCGAGATGCATTGCTTGGTCGCATTTTGGATGCCGCAGACCACATCAGAAACAGTCAGCGGAAGCTGCAACGAGCAACTCGGGCAGCCTGTGGTGCGGCCAGGGATGGCATTTTCGAAAACCGGCTTTAATCACAGATCAATTCAAATTAAAGGTAATATCACGAAGGTAGCGTTACATTTATACTTTAAATGTGTCATGTATTATGCTGGTTTATTATTTTGTTCCATTTATTGTCAATAATCTTCATCCTCTATTCTAAGTTTCAAGCGGTCATAACTCCGTAACCGTCCAAAATCGGACATATGTTTATATGAACTTTTTTTATCACAAAGACCTAGGAAATCGCCTCCTGCAGTAATGTCCACAAGTCGTGTATCACCCTGTATAGCGAGTAAAAACCTAATATTGACTGTAATAGGCTACACTCAATTAAAATGCGTGGACCACGGCTCACCACAAATCGGATGGCGGTGAGCGCTACGTTGCCTACTGTTATAAGGTATGGCCTGAGTGACGAGTTATGTAATTTGCCGGAGAAAGTAATAACCTCTTATTTCGCGTGAGTTTTGACTGTGATGTAATTTTAAGTTTGGCCGCCCTAAGGTATCATATATCCAGCATTAACCAGCGTGAAACCTGATGTTATAAAGTTGTTTTACATTTCGCTAAAAATAATGTACCATGATCAAGTGTAGCTTTTAGAGTATGTTATTAAGTTTTCCAAATATACTTGTTTATTATTTTAGATCTGTACGTTTCGACTTGTTCGATGATTTGGCAGGATTTGAGGTTGTCATGATGGTGCTGATGAAGGTCCCTGTGTGCTTTGCTGCAGTGCTGTGTAGAATGGTGTATAGGTCCGAAATTTTCGGAGGACCATTTGCTACCTTCTGAAGTATATTCCTAAAAGAGTGATATATCCCAGAATACTGCGATTTTAAATAAGGCCTCATTATTTCTTGCGACATCGTAAGGAAACTTCCGTGGCAAGAAGTATGAAATATTCAACGCCTCACTTCTGCTGCTTGTTTCCTTTCTAAGTAACTGAGTTTAATTTTTGTGCTTTCACTATTTGGCCTTCATTACTTCTTAAAGTTGTGTTCATATTTATTTATTTTGGGGCCCGAGTAGCGTAGGGTGTTCAGCGCCTAGACTTACGGCCTGAATGGACTGGATGTCGAATCGCTGTTAGGGGAATTTTTCTTGTCTCCAAACACGTCCACACTGGCTTTGAGGCCCATTCAGTTTCCACCTCACTGGGTAATGGAATTTTTTTCCGGGGATCAAGCGGCGGGAACGTGACGCTGCCCACTTTCATACGTCTGCACCCGAGGTTGATACTACTGGTAACTGTGTCTGTAATCCCCCTTTGTGCCTTCATGGCATGTAACGGACAATTTACATAATTTATTTATTTATTTATTCATTCATTTTTATTGTACGAGGACTGAACACAGAGCAGGCACAATGCAGTGAGTGTATAGAGGCTTCGTTGACTGTACACTGTTGGCAGCATCAGTGGGGCAGAACGTTCTCTCGCTCTCTGACGCTAACTGGATCCCTCTAATTGAATTACGAGTTACAGGAGTGAGACTGCAGGCAGGTGAACTGCACACATCACAAATGATCGCGATCCACATCCCTGCTACATCCAAAACAGCCCACATTTTGTTCAGTAACATCTCCGTACACTGAACAGAGAATGTTTCGCGTTTTCTTTCACGTGTGTATTTAATTCATAGAGTAAAGTAAAGCCTGCATTCATGAATACAACGGTCTGCTTTCTTAACCTTTTAAAGTCTAGCGGTAACTTTACATACGACCAGGTTTAAGATTAAAAAATTCTACATGGTGCCCACATTGCGTTTATGTGTTTTGTACGGATCTCAGAACAAACAGCAACTTTTGCCTTATAAAACATTAAAGAGATTGATTTTTGTAACCGAAGTGGAGAGTGTTTACAGCGCGGTACGCACTTAGTCCTTATATAAAACAGACGCGCTTCGTCTTTAAAGGGTTAAACTGTGTTTGCCAAAGGAAAACTGCTTGTAATTGTGGATGTTAGATATAATGACGGAAGTATAATTTAATGTCTTCTGTGGTACATTACATGATGTTTGTTGACGTGTATGTGTAATGTGCGTTATTGGATGGTAATAGGGTATATTCAGTTCAAGATTAGAATGATTATATAGAATTAAATTTAAGATGTTGACGAATAATAAATATTAAAATGTTTTAAAGGAGGCGGCTCTGAATGCCTAGGTTTATTATAATGCTAATAGCCTGGAAAAATGTGGAAAGCAATGAGATGTCTTAAAAAGAAAGCACATATTCTGGCCGAAAATTTAATCTTTGTATGGGAGTAAAGAGCCTAAGGGTTCGGGATAAAGTGTTTAAGTAAACAAAAGTTTTATCTCGGAAGTGCACGAGTATAAAACGTAAGCAAGTTTTATTTTCGTTAAACAATTCTGAATAAATAATTCAGCCGAACTGTCTCTAATACTGGCAGAAAGTAATGACTCTGTATAAAATCATTGCGTGCAATGAATTACGGTAAGTAAACAGAATATAATTTACCAGGAGTTCGCCAGTCCACCATTTTGGCTATTTTATACGTGGCGGAAAAACTTTTTTAAAGAACCTGTATGGCATATTAGGCATATGGACTTGTGCCATATCTCTATAGACGTTGTTATCATGCCGCGAGAGTAACATACTATCCAGGCGGCTGAAGTGCTACTTTTAATATAACGCAAAAATATATTTTAACACACCACTTATTTTCTAAGTTCTGAAACCGAGAAAAGTTAGTAATCTGTCACCTGTTTTCCACAACGCAAAAGATAAAACGGGGCACGCGGTGCCGCAGTTGGTTGAGGCACTGCACTTCAAGTCGGAATGTTGCGGGTTCTATTCCTGAAGAGATTTTTCACTGAATTCAACCTTCCGGAAGCCTTATGGCCTTGGGGTCGACTGAGGCTGTAACAAATGAGAATCAGCCGCCGCTTAGGGCTGACAGCCTTACCACTTTCATGTAACGACTGTGTAGAAATTCTGGGAATCTGGGAGCCTCAACTTCCTGGAGCCCTAAGGGTCTGTTTAGACCTGTACAGAGATAATGGTAAAGCAGTCCCATTACAGGCCTGGAGAGGCCCTTAGGGTTCCAGGAGTTTGAGGCTCCCAGATTTCAAGACACTTGGCACATGAAAGTGGTAAGGTTGCCAGCGCTACGCACTGGCCGCCTTTACCCGCCAGGAAATATTCCTTGTACTCATTTCTGTTAGAGGCTGGGTCTACCGCAGGGCCATAGTGCGGCCGGGAGGATTATGTGACATCATAGGAAATCGAACCCGCGACCTTCCGGCTTGTAGCGCAGTGCCTCAACCAACTGCGCCATCGCGTGCACCCGTGCAGAGATAACTTGATAAAAAAACACTAATATGGGCTACTGAAATACTTACATCCCATTAGTTCATACCACTATAACAAGAGACCAAAGCATCTCAGTGAGTATAAATACTATCAGCCACTTCTTGTAATAAACCTCAGAATATCAGAAGGTGAAACAATTTTAAAGTGAAAGGAGCTAATGACGAAAACGACATTTTTTTCCTTTCCATTACCAGAAACGTCCAACTTGGAAATTCCGTTTTGCATCGCGGCACCAAGAGAAGCCCTGCCTAGCAAAAATATCCTTCTGGGTACTTTATATGTTAATTCGGTTCGAAATTGTGTTGCGCAGTCGGCGAGATCGTTTTCGGGGTTCACGAACTGACAGTCTGAATTGGTGAGTGGTTGGGGGGGGGGGGGTTGGAAGGGATATCTGGCTTTTTTTTTTTTCAGTGGAAAGTGGCGCAGATTTTATCTCTGTCAATAAATGGATTTAGACATATGAGTGGAATTAGCTGTATGGATATTTCAGTCAACAGGTTACACATCGTGTTTATCTTGCAACTCATTCTGTTCTTTATACATTCCGTTTCATGTACAGAAAATTATATTTGGACGGACTGAGTGCCTCAGTACTTGTTAACTCTGGAAGCTTTATGTTCAAACAGAGGTCATTAATTGTTTGTGTATTTATTCTAGACTTCAAAAGCCGACACGTGTGCAACTGCCATGGAGCTGTTCTTCTGTCACTTTGCGATGGTACATGACCTGGTAAATTTATATAGAATGAATAACATGACGTGGGAATAGGGTACAAAGGAAAGAACAAGTTTTTCTCTACTTTAACCCTTTAAAGACGAAGCGTATCTGTTTCATATAAGGACTCAGTGCGTACCGCGCTGTAAACACTCTCCACTTCGGTTATAAAAACCAATCCCTTAATGTTTTATAAGGCAAAAGTTGCTGTTTGTTCTGAGATCCGTACAAAACACATAAACGCAATGTGGGCACCACGTAGAATTTTTTAGTGTTAAAAGTGGTGCTATGTTAAGTTACCGCTAGGCTTTAAAAGGTTAAAGCAAAACGTTTGATGGCAGAAGATTTAAGGATTCTGAATTTAAATATGAGATTAAATATCATGCATCTTTCAACATTTTCAAGGGAAATTATATAGATTTTACATAGGCTAGAATATGTCGTGGGAGAGTCGGCCGGATATGACGTGTCGGAAAATCTTTTTTTTTTTATTTTCGGCGCGCACATTTCGATTATTTCTTCTTCCTGTGGTGCTCAAAATTGTTTGTTCTCCAGTTAAGTTCGCGTCTTTTCTTCGAGCCCTCCAGTCAAAGCTTAGGATAGTAACTCGATTAGGCAAAGAGACGTTCTTTCCAAATCCTTTACGTTTTATCCTCTCCACAATTCTTGCTGCCATCAGCGTAAAAAATAAACAAAGGTAAAACAACTCGTCCAGCTGGAACCGGTACAACATTCTTTCAGAATAAAGGCAGAGGTGGAGTAAGGTTTCTGCATACTGCAATGATCTGAATAAACGTCCTTGTTGAGTATTTTCACACAAATGCTCGTTTTCCTGCACTTTTATTGCGGGATATTGTGTGAAATGACTGCATGCAATCGCAAGCATTTAGTGTAGGTTGGAAGAGATCCTTACGGTTATTGGCAGTTGTTCGTTTATGGGCGCCATACTAATACAGCAGCGTCTCAGACATATCGCATTAGAGTGTAATCTAACCGTAGGAATTCAAGTGCAAACATCTGTTACAGAAAACAAGAAGACATAAGGTTTTGACGCCATGTTTGGTGCACGGGAATTCTGCAAACCATGTGTCGTGCCATACCTAACCTTCAGTTTATAAAAGTATAAAAACGTACTGCATCTATGTGGAATTTCTTTATTTGTTTCTTGTAGAAAAAATCTTAATTGCGGTCTGTTTTATTTGAAGGATTATCATTTGTAAGTACATCATTTTCTCGTTACAAAATTAATACATTTTGGTTTCAATTATGCAAAAGTTTGAAACTGGTTTCACATGAGTTTCATCAGTTATATTTATTGGACTTTCCTTGTCACACTAAAAAACGCCACACGACCTTCAGGAAACTGCCTCCTTCCGTCTTCAGGCAAAGTAAAACTGACCTCAGAACAAATTAACCATCATAAAACTCGCAGCTGTTTATGTCGTATTTGTTTCGTGGTGGTTAATTTGTTTTGAGTTTAGTGTTACTTCACCTGAAGAAGGAAAGGGGTAGTTTCCGAAACTTTGTGTGGTGTGATAATGACAAAAGTCCTAATACAGAACTGACAAAACTTACATATTTTAGTTCAAGCAAAATCGCTTTCTTGTAGTCACAAGTTTTAAAAGTCTTGCGAGAAGTTTCTGATTAATGACAAATGTGGAAAGCTGTGGATATGCCTGTATGAACTTACTATCCCATCACTTGTGTGGTGGTGCTGAGAACATATACGCAGAATATCAACATACTTTGCTTCCGGGCGTATTATTATCCCACCTACAACACCCACTTAAAATTTGTGAACTACTGTTTAAAGAGTCCCTTACTGTGTGCATTGTCCATGTAAAGTGTGTCTGGGTGGACATAAGGGTTAATGTGCAATTTTGGTGAAAAATCCCGACACAGGGGCTTTCTAAGGGGTTTCTCTACTGAAAATATTTAGGCGCCACTATGTTACGGAATCCCTACTGAATGTTGGGTTATGTCATCTGACGCGCTTTGGCTGAATGTGCTACAATAGAAATAACAGAGGCATGAGTGCTCAGACTTGTGTGGTCCATAGATCTACTGTTTAATCTTCTATGTGTCCTGTGGACCTCTTTAACCATGACAGAGAGAGACAGCGATATATATATATATATATACATATATATATACATATATATATATATATATATATCGAGAGAAGGAGAGAACTCGGGAGATAAAGAACTGGATTTGTTTCGCCTGGGAGGAGGAAGAAGGCAAGATCAATGGAGCAACAAAGCATAGCAGAGGGTAGGGACAGCTGCTGTACGTGGCAGTGAGGGGTCGCTTTCAAATGTTAAGTTTTGTTTTATTTCTAAAATCTAGTAATCTCCGTTATAAGGTATTACTCTTGTAGCCGGACGGGAAACTTCAAACCCTTAGACTTGTATATTGTGAAAATGATAAATGTATCTGCAAGAAGATAGTAACTACAATTTATAGTGGTTTATGCAATTTATTTGAAATGCACTCTCTATACTAATAAATTTCTATGTTTGTCTGTGTTCCATGTTTAATTTCCTAAGCAAATATAGTGTTTTCAACACATAAAGCTTATATCTCTCTAAAATAAATGTCCATTCCTTTTGAAGTTGGAGTCAGTTATTCACATAAGTTATGCCATTTTTAACATTCGGGTGACGTGTATTTTCTGACGTTGCATCAGTAATAGGTTTATACAAATTTCGTGCCTTCAACTTCAGTTCGGAGGAGAAAATTTAGTACTTCGACGACACAAAATAAAGCCCATGTTTATCAATACACCAAGTCCGAATTCACACAGACCAGTAGCTAACACATTTGTAACCCCGAGCGATAAAGAGAATGTATTTAAGAACTTGGGAAAGGGAATTCCGTCATTACGAGTAAGCGGTCACCATGCAGTAAGAAATTCATATAGTTAAAAATACGAAAGCCAGAGGTACCTGTGTTTCAGTCAGCTGCAGCGAGGGATAGATAGGCTTCAGTCGCTATTACGGTATGGATGTTTGCCGAAACACGTTTCCGCAGTTGGTAGCATGCTTATTCTGTGACTTAATATGTATAATAATAGGGCTGTGGAGGAAATTTCTGCGGACTTCGTAGCCAGAGGCGGAACCTGATTATATCAAAGCCTTGGTATAAGTATCTGTATGGGCCTAAAATTTGCATTTTCACCAGATTCTGCCCAAGGAACATGTTGGCGACATTGATGTTTATCTCAAACTGTGTTAAACTATGTGGCTGAAGTTCGACTTACACATACTGCAGCCGGATGAAAGGCCGTACATGTCTACGCTTTCTCTGATTGTCTTGTCACGAAAACATTTTTCATTCAGTGACCATATTGGGAATCAAACCATGACTTTTTGGCCTTCCAGCCTCAAGCCAGTCACTATACCGACTGAGCTATTTCTGCTTCTCTTTGAATAAACCTTATTAATTTCTGAAATTATTTTAAAACCATTGCTGTAACAGTAACCCGCAGCATATCCGCATGATGGGGAAGCACAAGAGATAATTACTGGTCGCTGTGTACGGGCTTTCTACTCTCTCTCTCTCCCTCCCTTCCATTCCCCTTCATACCAAATTTTTAAATTTTTTGTCATTTAGAATCATGGTCCGCTCGCTAGGGGAGAGTGTGCGATAGAGATGGGTACTAAATAGCTGAGTCGAGTCATCAGTAATCGAATGACTGAAGTCGCTGGACGTCCAAAGGATTTGCTGCCAAATCTGTCTATGGGGAACAACAAGACAATTAATTTAACGAAACAGTTTCATGCGGTGAAGTAATTAAATGAAATAATTGAAAATTATTTATGTGGCCGCTGTGTCCACGTATTTGTTACATCACTGACTTCTTGCACTGATTCTCTGTTTTATGGGCTACGCTTGGAGCCCAGCGCTCGCCTTGGAAACAGTGTTGGTCTTGCGCGTGGCCCTATTGTTTTAACAAGTTACGTGTTCCATATATTTTATGGGAGAATTCAACTAAGAAACATGACTTGACAGAGTCACTTGACAACCTGCTACTTTTTATCACATTTCAATATTTCATTCCAATTTTATTTCAACTTTTTTTTGGGATTGGAATGATGCCCCTTATCAGTTTCCACCTTGCTGCGTCTGTCGGTGATGGGCTGCCACTCATGCAGTTAGACAACTCATCCATATGAATGGAGCCACTCGCACAACAGACACCTTCATTCGCGACACATTCCTTCACTCTACAGCACTTGTTCTCAAACAGATGAACGCCCGTGAGGCCTAACCTGGGAACCGCGAGATTATTTTTATCTTCTTCGTATGAGCTACAAGGAAAATATATTCTACTAAATATATTTAATGTTTTACCAATATTTTTGTTTGAAATAGTGCTATAACGCCGTATAGATTCTGCTCGGAGTATAAAAACAATTTTCTTTTCAAATTTCTCATAATCTTTGTTTTGTCATTACTGCTAGGAAAATAATTGGTTGTGTAATTTTTACATTGAGTTTATGTTTTTTTAGACTTACGTGCTCTTATATTTCTTATTTGTAATTATTCTAATATTAAATATTTCCTCGATTTGTGCCTTAGAAGTCTCCGAGTTCAGATAATTCGGGAGAGGTGTTCAGTACAATTCCGGAAGTTACCTGCAGCATCAAAAACACTGATGAACACTCTTTTAAGAGTCGCGACTGCATATATCCTAGCTGTGTTTTCAGTGCACTGAGTTAGTTACTCCAAAGTGAATGCAAGTCACTGAAATTGTTTATCTTTATGTAGGTTTTTCCCGCTGTGCATTTAGAGATACAGAACAAGAGTAAAAATCGAACACAGGCTGTGTATTTAAGAACCTCAGCCACATGTTTCGGCTTTTTTATACACGTCATCATTAGGCTGTCCAGTAATTAAAAGAGCAACATATAACATGGACGTTCATACTGTTGTGCATTTATAGATAAATAATAATAGTAACAATGGAGCAAAACTTTGGTATTTGAAAACCTCAGCTACATGTTTCGGCTTTTCGTATAAGCCATCGTCAGACTTTACAGTAACTTGAAGGTTTGATATAAAATATATTAATTTATAACGAACAAAATTTGTATATTTAAAAACGACGTTAGAATTCAATATATTACAACATGTGTGTACGTTTTGTATTGAACCTTTAAATTACTCTACAACCAGCTGATGGCTTATATGAAAAGCTGAAATATGTAGCTAAGGCTCTTCAGTACAGAAGCTGTGTTCACCTGTTACTGTTATTGTTTATGAAATGATTTGTCTCTCTGCTGGGTCAACTGATTTGGGTTAAGAGATTCATTTTTACAGCCCAGCTGTGTGGCAGTAACAGGAAATAATTAACCATATTTCTGCTACATAATTAAATGATACGTTACAGTTACATGTCACCAAAATGGCTATAAAAGCATCAAGACACATGATATTCTAGCGACGGGCATAATGAGGCTAAAATACAATGTTCAAAAATCTGTTTCCCTTCTTAACCCTTTAAAGACGAAGCGTATCTGTTTTATATAAGGACTCAGTTCGTACCGCGCTGTAAACACTCTCCACTTCGGTTACAAAAACCAGTCTCTTAATTTTTTATAAGGCAAAAGTTGCTGTTTGTTCTGAGATCCGTACAAAACACATAAACGCAATGTGGGCACCACGTAGAATTTTTTAATGCTAAAGCGGGTGGTACGTAAAGTTACCGCTAGGCTTTAAAAGGTTAAATACACCATGTAAAGCCTTACTGCTGTAGGTTATCCACTAAGGGTCGTTCTAGAAAGTTTAAAGAAAATGGCATGTGAGATAAGATCAGTTTTAATTCTGATTTGAAACCCAGAGTATGCATTGTGTCTGCCTTTTCAGACATACTTTTCGTGGGAATTCACATTTACAAACATTGGCTCTCTGATATGATATCCCGATATACACGTTTCGAATTCCTGCCATGGGACTCAGTGTTTCCCTGACTAATTTTTCTGTGGCTTGTTTAGTGTCTGTTTTTTAACTAAGCCACAATTTTTTGTAGCATACTTCCTAGGGATTCGCAGCCGTTACGTTAGATGCTGTACATTTGCCAACTGGAAACGAGATAGAAGAAAAGATACCAGCTCCGCATCCAGTCATTGTAGACCATTTTGGAAAAATCTTGACGGTTATTGCATCTTTAGTGTTGCTGCATGTTACGCCGCCTCGGACAAGATTAGTAATATCCCATTATATTGTATTAGTTTATGGTAAACGCGGAAGACGGACAGAGGAATTACCCATATCGATAGTCGGATGGTAAGGTGTGATATCATAGCAATGACCTTCTGAGTTAGTATTAACTCTTAAGAAACATTAATCTTTCGCGTAGAACTTTAGTGTTATGGGCTCTTTTGCAAACAATATAGAACCCTCGGTTGCACTAACAGGAGAATTCTTAAACCGGCGGAATATATATCAGCTTATTAATGGGGGCTTTTCTCCATGAATTTGTCTGGTCATTATTTCTTGTATGGGTGTGCAAGAATTTTCCTTTAAATTTACTTTATATAAATCACACATAAGAGAAAATTGTATGTTCATACATACCACAGTTTTAAACTTCCCACATTCAACTTCTCTCATATGTATGTGTATATATATATATATATGTATATATATACTGTCTATACTTCACTTGAGAGGCAACATTCTGGCAAGGAACTACGATGGGTGGAACGAAAGAAATGCCTTCTATATTTTCACAGAAACTATAATTACAATTATAATGAAATCTATATATATATGTACACACACACACACACACACACACACACACACACACATACCGTGGGTACATCATTTACAAAGTTGAGATTATTTTTCCACAAGGTCTTCTTCACTATCAACACAGTTTTTCCACCTTTGCGTGAGACGCTGTAGCCGGTCGCGTAAAACTCTTTGTTGAAGCGTCGGAGTCCTTCACGCACGCTGTGTCCTAAATCGGAACTGTCAGAGGATAAGGAACTCGGTTTATCTTCCTCTTTTGTCGAAATCTTCAACTTCTTTGCGTTAAATTCTTTAACGTTTGCAAATATCGCTCTGAATTGATCGTGGCACCTCTCTTCTAGAATTTCACTAAGACATGTACTTCAGTGTCCCAGCAGATGCTAGCCGTGGCTTTACCCGCAGACTTTTGTACCTTCGATTTTTTTCTTTCTTATCCTCCATACCGTCCTGATTTAGCAGACAGGGTGCGTTAAGAACTCTGACGCTTCAGAAAAGGGGTTTACGCGACCGGCATACAGCGTCCCAAGCAAAGGTAGAAAAAGTATTGAAAGCGAGAGAGATTTTATGGACAATAATTTCACCTTGATGAAGGATGTACCCAGCATACACATCAATTTCGTTGTAATGGTCGTGGTAGTGTCTGAGAAAAAATAGGGGTAATTTCTTTCGTACTGACTTTCTTAGACCATGTGCTTGGCGCAAAGGCGTTTCAGTGACTTTTCTAAGATAATAGGTCGTCATGTGTATGCGCAACTAAAGAACAGTCGTGTTGGGTAAATTAGAAATAATAGTAATGAATATTACTATTACTTTTAATTTATATTCATAGGTGTCGAAAAGCCAAAGCTTGCGCTGTAATTTCATATGGGCCACTTCTCCGCTTCTACTAGGAAGAAAAGAATGTTATAAGAATTTCTTTCTCTTGCAAACACGCGAAGGATTAATATTTTATGTTGTTATTCTTATTAAAAAGCATTTCCTGCGGACAGCATGTGCATAACGTCACGTCAAACATGGAGTAAGAACTTGCTGCCGTAACTGATTTGAAAAAGCACACCCTCTTTCCTGATATAATGGACCAGACGAATTTCATCATCCAGCTGTCCCCATACTGTAGTGAACTCGGCTGATCCCATTCATCATGCCTTTCTGTAGCACAGCTAAGATTCCCGGCACGTAAATATTTTATCGATTTTTGAATAATTCTTAATAGTACTACGTACATTTAACGATGGACAATTGGGGCCATAGTATGCTTCAATGATTCAGCTGTTTTTAGTTACAACTAGAACCTATGTGGCCACTTGAAATTCATATTTTGACTGTGGATCGCTCCTACAAAAGGCTGCGTACTCCTAATGTACGTGGATTCGATTCTGTGTCTCAGTTACGACGCTGTCAGTGACGCAGTTTACGTGTACATAACTTCGAGCGAGAGGATAATAACAGAATAAAACTTGCAAAGAGTGTAGAAGAAAGCAGTCATAGAGGAACGTACTCTTCGAACATTTGCCTGGAGACGCTGAAGAAAACCATGAAAATTCTCAGTCATGGTGCCCGCCCTACGGAGAGACATTTGAACCCAAGAATTTCATAAAACGAAGCAATTAGTGGTAGCGGCTTTCCTGTGACTTATGGCAACGGTTCCCAACACCTGCACTAACTCTGCGGTCCTGGACGATCATGTTGATGAAATGCATTTCACGCCATGAAGTCTTACCGCCGGAATCACACC
Organism: Coptotermes formosanus; assembly: GCA_013340265.1. Classification (NCBI taxonomy): domain Eukaryota; kingdom Metazoa; phylum Arthropoda; class Insecta; order Blattodea; family Rhinotermitidae; genus Coptotermes; species Coptotermes formosanus. The sequence continues at coordinate 220,179 of BLKM01007528.1, read as the reverse complement.
CTTCCAATTCCACTCGATATTCGCATTCGTCTCTGTGCCTTTTTGTGCAGCAGGCTGACTTCATTTCTGCAGCATTAAGCTAGTTTTTTAATCCTTTGTTCCATGCTCTGCAAACCTTACCTTGTATAAAGGAATAATATTAAAGAAATAACTCCAAGTGTAGTTTCATAGACTGGCTATATGGACAGTATTTTAGTGGTTTTCCTCAGTGACTGTACACAGATATCAGAAGAATGCCATGAAATATTTCAGAATGTTTTCCATCCACAACTTTACAAATCCATTGCGCACAATCTTCTCATTCATCCCTACAAATCTACAAATTTCACACAGGGTTAACGATACTTGGAAACTACCACTAATCTACTTTCTGTAAAAAGGTTCAGTTTCTATTGCACAGAGAACATATTTCGTCCGCACTTTAAGGACAGATCTGTTAATGTTGTAGAGGTGAAAGTTAGTTTTTGTAGTGCAGTACTTGTATGGAATCAGAGAAACACATTGGGTGGGGAAAAATTGTTTTTAACCTGGAGGTATGGAGAGTAATGTCTGAACTTTAGACGCTTAAAAAATCAAAGAATCAATAAAGTATTGGTCCTTTGAATCTAGAAATAAAATTTTGTTAGTCATATAAAGTTTCAAATTTGAGTCTGTGTTCAAGGCAGAGAGGAAGAAAACTGTTTTTTCTACTTTCCGTCAACACGTAGACCTTTTCTAGAAGGTATAGAGCACTCAAGTAGGTAAAAGACCATTAGCAGGTCATCAGAAAACAGCGCTGGATTTTGCGTAATGGGCTTCCCCTGTTGTTGTACTCAACGATACCACTTTAGCAAAGCGGGTCCATGCCAACGAATGGCGTAGCGGGGCATAGTGAAGTAAGGCGCGGAAGAATTGCAGGCAACGCAAAGCTGGAAGTGCCACTTCAGAATTACGGCGAGCACGTTCTGCTGACCGGAACTGCTTATTTATATGCGAATTGGAGGGTTTCCACGGAGAACAGAAACAAGTGGGCTAGAATAATTAAGTGATTTTCAGCATGAACACATTTCTTCCATGACCTACTTGAAGTCCAAAATCTCTAGACGAGGAAGTGTGTCAATGCCCTACTTTGCTACGAAGTCGCGTTGGATATATGAATTTCAGAGCGACGTACATTGGAGAACTCTGGAAACTTCACATATGAGACGTTCCGAGCAGAATTGAGAGCCTGCTTCCTGCATTCATATTGCCAGTTATCAACCAGCTTTATTGTTCTTGTTTTACTTTATTGCAGCAGGAGGTTATTTTTTAAGAAAATATTCAATTTTGTGAATTAAATTCAAAGTTTGCATCGCCGCACTACTTTCAGTTTTGAATAAAGACAGTATTTGTACGAGCCGTGTGGACATATTTATAATAGCTTTCCGCATCAGATTTAAGAAGCCGAAGTAAACGGTTTATATCTTATCACAGTCAGAGCCAAAGCCAAAATAAATTATAGTAAAACCGCGATATTTATATATTACTTTATACAAAACTTGGTCCTTAATAAAAATCACATATCTGTTCAAGGCATGTTAAAAGCCTGCATCGTTTCAGGACCTAAAAGGCGCTAATATCGCTTCAGCCTCACAAGTTCGCTCGTAGGCCATGTTCTTAAACGCTGGGATTTAAGACGTAAGGTGTTAGGCTTTCATTTAATATCATAATATTCAGACAAGGGTACGTGAAGTTTGGAGAAATGTTTCTAAAACTGGGGTTGGGGAATTCACAGAGGGCATGCAGATGTGAAGAGAAATCTTTTCATATATAAGAAGGAAAGTTTCGTACGGAAAATATAATATTGTGTAAAATAGTTATGAATTGCCATCAACACAAGTAATTTATTGTGTTGTGTAGGTGTGCTGCTACGTGGTGCGACCACTACGTGATCATCCTCAGGCCGTTAGAAACGTAAAATTGAAATTACAGTTGCAACATCATTTACTGAAGGTGAGATTGAGATCTTAATCTTTGGTGTTACGAAATGCCTGTCAATATAAACAGTTTAGACGAATAAAATATATATGACATTCAGTGCTAAATATAGTCGGTGCTTGAGGGGGTACGGTGTATTAAATCCTTTCTGGAAGATACATATAGTTTTGCATGTTGCTTGTTTTCATAAAATGCGGCGTGTGTTCGACGTGGTGTGCAGTGGTATGTTGGAGTATCCATGATTAAGACGTTTGGTTGGCATGAAATATATTATTTATTTTGAGATGCCAATATATATCACGTCATGGTGTTGCAGTTTCTGGATCTGGTTTCGTCAGTATGTTTAGACTCGTCATCGGGAAATATATAGGTCATACGAAGTTAGCTCAAACATGTCGAATAAGCTTGGCGGTGTGATGGTTAGCCCTGCCGCGTTCTATTCGGAACTTTCCTGGCTCAGTAATTGACTAAAACACTGATTACTCTATGAAGCCCTTTGTGATACATTATTCCCTACCCGTCCTTTTACTGTCAGCGTGTCGTTGCCCATTCCGCAGCAGGCAGTCCGTATAGAGTCGTTAAAATTGTCTCAGCCATGAAACGTGCCCTTGTTAACGCCTCGACTCGCATTCTGTATGTGTAGTTCGAATTTCTGAATCGGTTACTAGGATATATGTGTAGACATATGTGTAGATATATTGATGAAACAATTGTATACGCCCTGCTGCGTTTAGAATCTGCATATAAATCCATCTGCCTGCACACGACCTTCCATTCAGACTGAACTGACGCTGTCGACAGTTTGCACAAAACAATTAAACCAAATCCTCACTAACAAATCTTCTGTCTGAGCCATTATGCATCTTCAAGTTTACGAAATTTCGTCAAACTACACTTACACTTTTTACAGCCACCAAGTTTCTTGGCAGTATGAATAGGCAGTACTAGAATGATTGAATCCTAAGCAACTTAGTGACATCGGTTCAATTGAAGGTATTTTATAACATTGTACGAATTACTAATGTTGCGTATTGAAAGAAAATTAATAGATTAATTCATTTGGTATTTCGTATTTTAGTTTGCAACGTTTAATGCAAGCATATACCTTGATTTTTAATGTTATCGTGCCTCTGATGATGATTGGATAGCCGATACTTATTAGGCGAATAAATGCACCGATGTCATAGATGATGTGGAAGAAAATATTTTGGAAGCAACATAATGGAAGAGATGTGAACATTAATGTCGCTGTGTTATTTATGTAGAGCAAATGAGTAACTCTACAAAGAATTTCACTGATGATATAAAGTTTCCTGACTTCTTACTGGATACTAACCATAGTCTTAGAGCATTGCCGCTACAGTAACACACCTGGTTTCTTCGACTTTGATTAAAATTACCGAAAAAATCACAATATGCACTGTGTTTCAATATCCCGCTGAGTTATAAATAAATTGTGTACGGGCATACAACATTATTCGATTTATTGCACACAGTGCAATATTTACACAGTGACATGTTTCGACTTAAATGTATACAATATACATGCTAGTTTAGTTGTTGGCCTGGACTGGAGCTCGAAGCGGGTAATTCTAATTGCACCTTATTGTGTTAAAATGTAGTCACATGATTCACAGAGGAAAGATATATTTCAAAGCACAATCATCAAACACAGTTGTTCTTTATTCCTTATCAGACAAAAGCGTTCAGAGAATGCGATGTCGCAGTTGGTCCACTTCCACAGTGTCCGCATTTTAGGTCGTGTCACTTCCTTAACGCTCCAGTAAGTGCAGACTTCTTAATGGCTTCCATTCACACAGACTTGTGCTGGTCCATAGACTCTTTTGGCGACACCGGAAGTCGGTCTGTCATTGAGATCGCGTTCAGTTTTCCATTCACGACTCAACAATAGCTATTATGATATCTTAGACTTTAAAGCTACAATTTATATGCATCTTTTGTCCTCAGAAAGTTTCAGCTATTGGAACCTAAACATGCATTGCAGTAACGCACACTGTTGTAACAGTTTTGGCTGAATCAGTAAGAAGACCTTATACGACTTTGAACACGGAGAATGCACAAGCAGTTTCGTATATACGTTAAGACTTGGAAATATTGTATATATACAAGGTGTTCCAAATGCTCCGCACTTTAAATTCTTACACAAAAAATACGGATTCTAATGTTTTTCTACTGGACATTTAAACACAGACTAGCAGTGCTTGGTCGTTGCTTAGAAACCGTCCTTTAACTTTGTCTAAGTTGAATAAAGGGAGAGTAACTTAAAATAGACCAGGGGCACTACTTTCTCTGCCTTTTACAGTTTACCATAAGAAAACATGATCCCTTGGCGTTGAGTATGGGATAATAGCCGACGGCATAAATTTGTGTCAGATTTTATCAAAATCCGTGTGGCGGTTCTGCGAAAGAAGAATCGACAAACGGACGGGCAGACACTACCACCCGCACGTGAGTTAATATTATGCACATGCCGTTAATAAATAGTAATATTTTGTGCGAAGCCTTCGGAAAGAATCCCTTCAAACCATACCGATATGTTATAAATAATTTTTAACTGCTGGATAATAAAACTTAGCAGACTGTGTTTGTTAGCATTAATGTATATAGACCGATAGAGAAATGCATAGAGAATTTTAGTCGGAAAAACTGGGGCAGACCATTTGACATATTGAGGCTTAGTTGGAAGAATAATGTCAAAGCGGGTGGGTACCAGTGTATGGACAGGATTCATCTGGCACAGGTCATGGATTAGTAGTGGGCTGTTTTGAGCACTATAAAGTACCTTCGAAACCTGAAGAAGCCGTTTTTTGGACGAGATATATTATTTCACGGTCCCTACCCTAATACGAATCATTTACTCATTTCGTTCTCCTTTCGTCCATTACACATCCATTCCTCCAAATTAAGGAATGGATGCCACAAACCAGTTACGTTATCCCGATATTCCGGAAGTTCTAAAGAAAGTCCCTTCATCTACTTCTAGTTCTCCTCACGTCTGTCTGTCCTTTAGAATTTTTCAGGTATCTTGATTGCGGAATTCGACTATTTTGAATCCTATTTACATTTACATTGCTTCTTGCACAGTATATTCAGTTTGCAGCAGTTGTCTTGTTTCTTCGTTTGGTATTCTCTGTCGTGAAGCTACTTCCAGTAGTAATACAAGAGAGGTTCATATGTGCTGCCCATTGAAATGTTGTTCGTTACTATGGTACTGTTTTAACCAAATTATACTTTCATAATGACATTTTGTAACTTTTTTTCACGTTACCTCAGTCCACGAGAGTGTTTTAACACTCACAAATCATTATTTCGAAATAATTGAAAATCTTTTTTCCATTTAACATTATGCATATTATGCAGTTCAAACCATTCCTTAAGTAGCCAGACATTAATCAAAGCAGTAGGAGTTTTTCTTGTCGCCCACGACCGAAGCCTTTATTATGAAGATATATTTTAGTTCAGCGAGTTATGGTTGCACAGAAAACACTCCAAAGTAAAGACTCGCGCTCTGTTGTGTTATGGCGCTTCCATTTTCATTACACTACCGTTCCATTTTTCACGTCTTACTGGTTTGTTACGTCAGATCAGACATCACATCCTTCACTACCTGACAATCTATAATCCATTACGTAGATATACACCTGCACATTTGCTCCTTATGTAAAATCCTTTGTGCAGATTACTCATAATTAACTGCAAAAACATGGCAGTGAACGCAACTTTACGTAAATTGTGATTGGACGTTTTAAGTTATTTTACGAAGTTAGTTCAACTTAATGGTTTATTTCGCCGATCCCGGTGGCCGCGCACTCTAAGGCGTGGGTCTGGGGCTGTTTGCTTGCTGGGATTGCGGGTTCAAATCTCACCGGCCGCAGTTATGTCTGTCTATTGTGAGTGTCGTATGTTTTCAGGTACACGTTTCTGCGACGGGCCGATCCCTCGTCCAGAGGAGTCCTACTGAGTGTGATGTGTCTGAGTGTGATCTCAAAACCTCAATTATGAGGAGGACTGAGCCCACGAGGACTGTCAAGTCATGAAACAAAATGGTTTATATATTTATTTATTAGGCCTTATCGGCGTTTCAGATCATAGAGCGTACATTGTCAGGAGAGTTAATTACCATTCTCTGCCAGCACAAAATCAGATATCCGCCTCGCAGATTTCACTTCTGCTGCAGCTCGATTTATCGAGGCTGTCGAGTGGACAGAGCCATGAAAATTTCGAGATTTCTCATGCTTATACGTCTATGGGACTTTGTACTCACCAGAGTGCCAGGAACTGTAACTCAAAGAAACTCGTTATAGGCCTGTCAGGCTTCCATGTTTCTTCTTCATGTCTTTCAGAGGTATACTCAGTACCACAAGTTGCATCTGTACTTGTTTGAACAGCAGTTACTGATTCATTCTTGTGTTACTTAATGACGTTTCTTCAACCGCAGTTTTCTTGTATAGCGTCGAAAGGAGTCTGAAATAGTCACGAATGTGTATTGCAGATCGTGACTGAGATTTCCTGCCTTATAGTCAGCACCCTGACAAACAAATGAGACCTATGTGCTTTTTAAAATTCCCTTGGATGTGACTGACTGCATTTGTTACGCCCTAACTGCTATTGTAACCAATGACATTGGACTCAGGTTACCGTCCTTATGATAGTATTTGAGATTGCGTTCTCTGTAAGGTAGGCGTCTAACCCGAAGAAACATTTCTTATATTTGAGACATTAATGTGTTCTCTAGAAAATGTCAAATCAGGCTGAAGAAAGAGTTAAATATTGAGCATATAAGGCAACTTAGCGGATTCAGATGGCAGAAGACCGGTACATGAAATCAACGTTTGGTTTGCTCTACGAATAACGAAAGAAGGGAAAAAAGAGGCCGTGAATAGTAGGTGGATGTTACGGTATCCAGCCGTTTGACCTTCTCATGGCTAGGTGTCTTACAAATGCACAACACACTCTTTGGTCCAAGTTCATCTTAACCTTTTAAAGCGTAGCGGTAACTTTACGTACCCCTAGCTTTAACATTCACAAATTCTACGTGGTGCTCGCATTGCATTTATGTGTTTTGTACGGATCTGTGAACAAACAACGATTATTTCCCTATACAACATTAACTGACTGATTTTTATAACCGAGACGGAGAGTGTTTACTGCGCGGTACGAACTGGGTCTTTATATATAAAACAGATACGCTTCGTCTTTAAAGGGTTAATTCAACTATTTTGATATTCTACCAGGACACCACGCTCCCATAAGGAAATCATATCGAAGTACAGACCACAGAGAAGAAAAACCCCAACCGGTATGCATCTACAAAACCAGTAATCACGCCATAATCAACGTAAGTAAAATAAACAACATACATAATACCAACAACTCTATGTATTGATATGGTTCAGCTGGAATATCACACGAGAAAACAAGAAATACTAATGAAATAACCATTATTGGAATAACCAGGATATCAAAAACCTGACATTTCTCCGAGGAATATATAAAGCACTACACATCTGGCGAAGACAACAACTACGACATAGATCTACCCCTCAAGGAAACTAGTCCAATAATCTATAATATACTCATAGAAACTTATGTAAAGTGAAAGGCCTTACACTAATTTTAACAGCTACACTAGACAACGTAAAATCTATATGTGTTCTTGAAAATTTGAAAACCTGAAGATGGCGTAAACCACGCTGAAACCGGTTGTTTTAACGTTTTAACTTTTAACCTAATGAAGTAAATATTGTTTGGTTGTCTGACTGTGTCTGCTTATACATATAGGTTAATTCGACATTCATAATAACTCTCGCACCATCCGACATAGACAGTTGATATAATCTTGCTTGTAGATTACCAATTTATCGTTATTTCTCTCTCTTCATTCACCTCTTTTTAAGGTCCAAATGTTGTTTTAATAACTGCATATAATGCATTTCTTCTTAGGATGTATTCAAACTTATCCCTTGAAAGGCCAGTAGCTACTGTCTACATATACTACCAGGTTTAACACTAAAAGCTCTGCATTTTTCTGTATTCTGCATAATGTTTGCAATACAAAGCATTCGCCGACTGGTCATTCTAGCGGTTGTGTACTCTGTTCTGTGTGACGCAGAAACCGAATCTTTATATATGGAAGATTAATTTTAGTCTTCAAAATGTTGATGTGAGTGCTACGGAAACAACTTTGTGGGCATTGCAATTTGATACGTTAAATCGCCTGACCATTTTGTATTAAAAGAATTTCTCAATGCCGTTTCTTGAACAAGATCTTGTGTCTCTATTGAATAAAATGCTGTATTGCTGTACAGGTCTTAAAGTTTATCGATTACTAACTTATCGATTAAGCTTCAGGGAAAATGGCAGGCTGTGCTGCCTCTTGAAAGGTCGTTCATCACTATTACGGCAAGAGAGGCTGCTGGGTGCTGGTACTGTTCTTGGAACTGAGAGACGCAGTGTGCAAGTGGCAGTTGTGAGAATGAGGAAGGGATCCCATCTGGCGGTTCACTCGTACTTGATATGTCAGTTATGGAGCTTCAGTATATTTACAATGGAATTTACCTCTTCATCCTAATTACATTCACTTAATTATAACACATAACATGTGCAGTCTGCTTCTGTCAGCAGGATAACAGGAAGTCAGGAAATTAGTAAATCATAAAACTACCTATTTACCCTACACCGGCAATATATGTGTTTGTGTCATTACTACACTGATCTTCAATAAAGAACACTTAGAATTCGCAGACACCTTTGTTACGGTTTTGGCACGTTTCGAATTAGGTATTCTTTTCTTCACACCAGATAACCTCTCTCCGTTTTATTCACTTCACAAGCACTGCAAGATATTTACAGACTACATAATTCAGTTACGTTGTTCTTCAGATGCTTGATTAAGCTATACAAAATTCACATGTAAAGGGGGGACGTAATATGGGTGTTTTGTTTTCATGGCTTTAATTTCAAATATTGCACATTAGTTTCAAATGTAATAATTTGCTTTTAAACTAGAAATCAACCTGTTTTTTTATTTTACAGTGCTGTTTCGTTACATATCTGCAATATGAAATGCTGAAATCTTTCTGTAAATTTGTCTCTTTCACCGAGAAAAAACGTCTAAGGGCAGTAGTTAATTTCATTGCGTTGTTCTATCAGTCTATGAAACACGAATAGAAGTTTCATGAAACTCAGTTTGTCGTTCGTATCAAAGGATTACTGTGACGTCATTCCACCGTTCAGAAAAGTGGTTATTCTTTTGATTACGTAGCTAGGCGGCCATTAGCACATAACTTCTTTTCTATGTAGAATTTTTTAAGAACCTTCTTCATCTTGTGCTGCCATAAATAGTTGTGTTTTATGAATATATACAGTATATTGCAGGTGGACATTTTATCGTGGTACTGTTCAGGGTTCTGAGGGAAGAGCCTTTTTTCCACTGTGACCCAAGTAAACGGCTGCCTCTGTCTGTCTACCGCCCTCTTCCAACGTTAAGAATTCAGTTTCGCATATATTAATTTATACACAGGCAGAACACATTTCTCCAACCCTATGTTCCTTCCGGTTCACATCTCATGTGTGCCTGCATTGTGATATCTCAAACGTTTGCAGGAAGAACGCGTGATCTTAAAAATTTTTTGTCGTAACCCACTTTTTGGGAAATATGCAAACGTCGTCAGTGTCGAGGTTTAATAACATGTAACGTAGTCATAATCTGCGTATTGAGACAGAGAAATTAATAGGGTAATCCCTCCTTGTATGAGCATAATTAGTTCCTCGAAAATTGAAGCAATTTCCCCATTTCGTCTGGTATTACAAATTTTAATTTTCTCCCAGAAGTCACAAATATTTCCTCCATCCTTCAAATTTCATCTTATTAAAACACGAAACTACTAAGTATGAAAAAATAACACTAATGGGCAATTGCTGTATTTGAATTACAATCCTACTCATTGGCCTATGCATGAATAATTCTTATATCGTTAAAGTGGTAAGAAAATTGCATCGATGAAGAATGATTAAACAGGAGAACAACGAATTGCACAGCACATGCACAAGAAAAATGAGACAAGATGCGATACCGCTGTTTCTGCGCAGACCACTCAGGAATGTCGTGTCTTTCTGCGCATTTTATAGGATTGGGGAACTGACGACATATTAACCCTATAAAGACGAATCGTATCTGTTTTATATAAGGACTCAGCGCGTACCGCGCTGTAAACAGTTTCCACTTCGCTTATAAAAACCAGTCTCTTAATGTTTTATAAGGCAAAAGTTGCTGTTTGTTCTGAGATCCGTACAAAACACATAAGCGCAATGTGGGCACCACGTAGAATTTTTTAATGTTAAACCTCGTGGTATGTAAAGTTACCGCTAGGCTTTAAAAGGTTAAGAAGAATAACTGGGAATAACGGTCGTTTTGCGAGACGCGGGAGCTCGTATAATTGAATATTTCTCGCAAATTAAAAAAGTCACTTATAAATTTGCTTTTCGTATAACAGAGAACGCGTTAAAGGATTTTTCCTATATCGAGGGATTACTGTATAGCTTACTAGAGTGTTTTTCAAGCTGTGGTACGCCTAGCACCGGTTGTAAGGCGAAGGGTTGCCTGGTGGTAAGCGAAAAATTTAGGAAGTATTTTTTAATAATTTAAGATTAGAAACCTTCATAGCACTACTAAAATTGTTTTAAATATGTTGAAATGTAGGAAAAAACATTTACAAAATGTACACCACTATGCTGTTTTATTGTTCGACTATAAACACAAACTCTCCTCTGTAGTCCGATCGCGTTAATTTATAAAAAAAGAAGCAAGTGCGAAGTTTGGGGTTTTCACACCATTGTTATTTCTCTGGTTGGCACGTTTGAAGACCTCACACCTGCCAACCAACGAAGTATCCCCGAAGACTAGTATCCTGAAAGTAAGCGTTAATACTTGCAGTATTTAGCAGTATGCGTAGGCCTACATGTTTTATGTTGTTAAAGTTGTACGAGAGAAGAAAAGTTGGAAATGCACTTGTTTATCAGGTTTAAACGGCGTGTATTGATTACATGCTAGTTTTTGTATTGTAGTCATGTATAATAATTGTAGGCTGACACCAAACATTCGGAGAAATATGCTGCGTCCATTTGGAAGATGACAGAATTAGGACGCTAAAGTGACCAGGGGAGAAAGCAGTTTATTTATGTGGGTAGGTTGCCAGTAATTTGGCCAATCAGAAATACGGAAAGCTATGAGTTATAGATCTTGATCCAGGCCAATAACGTTATTGAAGTATGTGGTCATGTGTAAGCGGCACAACACGGCACCACTAGCTTTCAATATCAGAACTCGATGTTTTCTAGGAAGTGAATAATATGATTCCCACTGTCTGGTGGGTGTGCGCCCAAGTGATATAGCAGCATTTGTCGGCACATCGAACAAACAGAGTGCTTACAGCATCAGAGTTTCTTTTAATTACAAAATTTACGCTTCAAGTAAAATCAAATTCTCCCTTCCTCCCATCCACATTCCCTCTTCTGTATTTTTATGAAGAAGTCATTAATTTCTTTCTTCCGCTACTTTCAGATATTTGTTGCGCCTGAGTGTGCCATGAAGAGAACGCTACGGAGCAGCTCATTTTTCTTAATTACGAAACGAGGTAAGAAATGTAAGGTGAGGTGTTTTCGGTCTGTGCGGGTGAGAGGTGAGGGGCGTGCTTCTAGTTTTAACTGGTTATGGGGTGGAAAAGGGCTGGAGGAAAGAAACTTGCTTCGTGATAATTAAAGTAGACGTTCTAATGCTTACACTGAAAAGGATTGAGGGGGTGAGTGTTGAAGTTGGAAAAATTCAAACACTGATTAATTTTCAATACAACACACTTGTAGGCATTACATGTCTTATGCTTTGCAATTATCCTACTATTTCGTACACTAATCGAACATTTTAAGTTTCGTGTCCTGTATGAAAAGTCTGAGTTTCGAGTTCCGATATTGTGTCTGGCGTTTTGATTCCTTTTATTAGTGATTAGGAATAATTTTGAGTTAAAAATGTTAAAAGTAAGATCCTAGATCGTAGGCCTTAAACTTTCAAATTACATGTACCGGTCTTTGAGATTCAACGGTAAATACGTAAACCAAGGGACCAAAGGAAAAATTTATTGTTATACGAAATCTCAACAAATTACTCTACAGGTCCGCACAACCAACATGCAGCCACACATATGTCTGAAAATGAAGATGATGGCACTCAAAACACGACAAATATACAGCCACACATATGTCTCAAAATGAAGACAGTGGCACTCAAAACACAACCAGTATACAGCCACACGTATGTCTCAAAATGAAGACAGTGGCACTCAAAACACAACCCATATACAGCCACACGCATGTCTCAAAATGAAGACAGTGGCACTAAAAACACGACAAATATGCAGCCACACGTGTGTCTCAAAATGAAGACAGCGGCACTCAAAACACAACCAATATACAGCCACACGTATGTCTCAAAATGAAGACAGTGGCACTCAAACCACAACCAATATACAGCTACATGTACAATCGTAAAATAGAGTGGTACCAATAACAAAACTAATATATGGCCACAAGTACAGTCACAAAATACAGAAACAATCAAAACAAACCTAATATACGCTACATTTACAGTTACAAAATAAAGACAGTGGCTCCAAAGACACAATAATATACAGCCACATGTGTATTCACAAAGGAAAGACAGAGTCATTCAAAAGTAATCCAATATACAACTACACGCAGGCCTAAGATCATAAAATACAGTAGCCGTAATAACACAACTAATATACAGCCACTCGTACGGTAATAAAATGCAGTGGCACTCAAAACACAACTAATATAGAAGTATACGTACAGTCATAAAATTAAGAATATGGAGCCAATAATACAATTCACAGGCAGCCACACTTTCGGTCATAAAACAAAGGCAATGGCGCCACTAGGAAGAAATACCAGAAGTATAATACTAAGAAGAGAAGAGTACAATAATAAAATGTGTCTTTCAAATCGTTCCCCAAAGGCAACACAGTAACTAGAAATTACGAATATTTACTAGCGAAAAGGTAGAATTCTTTAATTTCGAAGTAATAAAAGTTTTAAAAGTCATGGTTAAAGGCTAAGTTAACAGACTCAGTAAAATGACATATGGCCTGAAGCGCTGCAAAGAAACGTAATAAATAAATGAAGGACAATAGAATGAATTTCAAAGATAAGTTGAAATAGCATTTATACTTAAAATTTGTGATACACTTTGAGTAAATAATGTTCTAGTAACTTGGTATTCTGTCGTTCCCACAAAATAGTTGGCACTATGGCACTATATTCCGAGTAAAAAAAAGGTGTGATGATGGCCACGGCACGTGGCAGAAACAGTGACAATAAAAATACATCCCTTCTGTATTCAGTAATAGTTTTTGTACTTTGAATTTTCTGTTAAGTATAGCACAAAGGAATATACCGATTAATAAATTTTTCTGCATAGCCTCATCAGAGAGCACGATGAAAAATACCAACGATATAAGAGATTATAAACCTTTCGGAAAATTATACATGGAATTTCTCTTTGTATGCTTCGACTATGAGCATTTAACACAGCTAGTTCATCGCTGACGTAAATGAATGCGAGCTCATAGAACAGAGTTTGTAAGTCCACACCGGTTCTGTGGAGCAAACAGCGTCTTACAAAATCGGTACAAGGAGGCTGGGAGCAAACTCGGCCGGAGAGAGAAGCTAACCGAGGTCTAATAAGCTTAGCCTTATCTCCATATCTCCTCTGTACCTTCCACGATTTGGTGCTTAGACACAAAGAAAAGATTTGTCTTAACCACATGAATAGATCCTAAATTTTTTGGGTTGTTTTACTGGAAACGATTGCCGGTTCTGATGGCGCCCGGCTTTCGCTCTGGATGAGGAAGCAAATTAATTGTACGAACGATTTTTTGTTATGAACAGCGTTGGTTTCTCAATAGGATTTCGCCGATTTGTGCCGACATTCTAATCGTAAAGTCTTCCAGGTGTGCCTGAATTTTGACGCTGTGACTTCCATTTACAGCCCGAAGGTTAATTGGTTCCACGCAATGGCGGAGGGTTAATTACCTTAAAATGATTTTAGTGCGCCCATACTTGTCCCCCTCTCTCTTCTCCATGAATGTTTAATGTGATAAAGTGAGAGGAGACGTGGAGGAACAAAGCTGGGCTGAGCGTCCGACCGGAAGTTACATTCATTGCAGGTAATGGGCTTTTATTTAAGAGTAAAATTATATGCATGTGAGTTCAGAAATTTCCTTCAAAGATGATTAAGCCTACGAAGAAGAGTAAGGCTCGTTAGTGTTTATTGTTAGTAGTACTTAGATATGACGTGTAGTATTATCGAATTTACTCAGGATATATGAGAATTAAGATTAAAACAGTTATAGACTTCAAGGCTCTTCAGCTGAAGAACGGTAATTAAAAAGTAAAGAGAGGAGTATTTGAACTAACGCCCTACCCAGATATTTTAAGAGGAACTACATACAAATGACGTATTCTTATACTTTCCTCCTCAACCTCCTCCTATCATGCACTGAACCACCTGGAATGTTCGACATGAGTCCCGTTTCAGTAAATCCTTAACGAATCATATAGATTAGTTGGCTATTTTACGACATCTTTTAATTTCGTTTGGTGTATAACGTCGATTGGTAACGTAATTGTAAATGATAAATTGAAAAAATTGCAAGAATTCGGCCATGGTCTCCGGCTGTTCTGAGTTACTAATCCAGTATTTCCTGGAAACTCTGAGGGAAACGAAAAACAGCTTCAGCCAGGATAGCCTGTATCCAGGCCAAAATACGAAACCAGGATTTCTTGAATGAGACTTTTATGGTGATCCACATTGGAAGCGAATGTGTGATCTTACGCCAGAGGAACTGAACCCAGTTTCAGTGTTCATGCGATTCAAGACTATATACGCCTTAAGCTGAGTTCACTGTAAAGTTTATGTGTACTAGAACAGGGCTCTATCTAAGTGTGCCTACATATTATAGATTTCTTAGGGTTACAAGGTACAATATTTTGACGATTATTTTATTCTTAGAATATTTAAAAATGTTATTTTGATTTACAACTTTTGTAATATCGAATTAGATAAGAGGTTCACCGCGCAGGGTGCATATAATGTAACAATTTTCAATGAGACTGTCATTGCTTATTTGAAAATATAAAGCGTATCTTTAATCTCCAATCTCAGCACGACAGCTGTTAGGGTAACTTGATCACATACAAAGCCTGCGTAAGTGTATAAGATAAAGCTGCCGCCACACCGGCCGTGCTGAAAACTAACCTGTATTCGCCTGGAGGAGAAGAGGCAATCGTGCTGTTATTAGAAGCATGTACCTTCCAAAATGTAGAATAAATATGTAATATAAAATCCTATTTCAGTACGTTATGTTAGTCATTATTAGACGTATTTTTACTAATGCCATCTGCATTGATATTGATTTATTCCCGAGAAACTCGGTCTAGCTGATTGTTGTTAGCTTAATTATGCTAATTATACCTTAAAAATGTTAGGTTTTGTTGTTATTATTGCTGTTATTACTAGGATATTCTACACTTTTTAGTCAAATTGTTGCGTATATTTCTATTATTATTTTCTTTCTTTTCACTTGATAAGACATTTTCCATGAGTCGTGGTTAAATCGTGACGATAAAACGTATTGTTATTTTTATCATAATTACTACTACTAATATTATCACTAACATTAATATTGAAAAATTTATAAAATAACTTTTTCTTCCCTCAAACCCCCTTTGTGTTACTGTCTCACTGTGTTCTCTTACGATGTGCTCAGTAAAATCATTTACAGTCTTCTCACATTCTTCCGACTGAACTTTCAGTTTTAATTAACTTAAACGTAATGCTTTCTACTTTCTTTTATCTTGGCCTTGCTGTTGTTTTGGCTTCTTGATTTTACTTCGTGTACGCTTGCTGTCTTTGTAAGTGGCCACTAGACTGTTCAGTCAGGACGTAAATAAATACAGAAATGAAAGAAACGGAATCCTGTGAATATAAATATGAGTGTAAGAATTTCACCTTCTACTTCAAAAAATTAATAATTTAGCGCCACGTTTCCAATTTCTTACTATAAATACAGCCCCTCTAGTTTCGAATTCACCCTGTTCATAATAATATCTTCTTATTGCTTATACCAATAACCCTTTTCGAACAGCAAAAGAAATATATCACTGAGAGACAGCAATCACTTTTGGTAAAAATGAATTCAAATTAGGCAATTTGTTTTATAAGGTGCCTTGTAATTTATTGATTAATAAAGCTATTGGTGCTAGCCGTCTAAATAATAAGTTAGTTAAAAAACGTACACTTGTCTTTATGTGATATCTCGTGAGAAGGATAAAGAAATTTCTAGACACGTGACAATCAGAAAAACTCCTGACCGAAGTGTAGAAAAATTCACATAAAGGACATATGTCGAAATGCTTCAACATTATATCCAATGTATTCCTCTTAAGAGGGTAATTACACGCAGTAATAGTTAGAGAACTGTGCCAAGTCTGGTATTAAAGTTGCTACTATAAAATCGTTTATTGCATGTAATTACGGACAATTGTCAACCCCCGGCTGCTGTAAATATCCCATGTTCTGAGTAACTCAGATGTCGCGTAGGTAATGGGGCAGAAGCTGTTGTCTGTCGTAGGGTTATTTCTGAGGAGAGAGTTGCATTGTTCACCTTAGAGTTCCTTGAATGGTGTGAGGTTTTCTTAGCCTTGTTGATGAAGATTACAGTCTTCTGCAATATGTCGCCTTGTTGATTGACAATTTGTTATCGACGTTTCGGAAGACTTTGCTGCCTGCATCTTTGTTCTTAGACTACCCTTAACATGGTAACAGAAAGCTGTTCCGAAACGTTGGTAAAAAATTACCAGTCAACCGGAGTGGTATTTCATAAGATTGTGATCTTCATTTGGAAGTTGGTTCCTTCTGATTTGATACATTGTCATTAGCTCATAAGCACAAAATTATCCATAGATCGTTGTAGTCTTTACCTCTTCTACCTACTCACAGTAGGTGTCGAGGTTGTTTATTTTCACTTGATCACACTCAGACACACACCACAGTCGGTAGGACTCCTCAGGACGAGGGATCAGCCTGTCGCAGAGACTTCTACCTGACAACACAAACACTGACGAGAGACAAACATCCATGCCCCTGGCGGGATTCGAACCCACGATCCCAGCAAATGCTCGGCCGCAGACCTACACCTTAGACCGCGCGGCCACGGGGATCGGCTTTTCCATAGATCCTGAGATCCGCGGCGTACTGATCAGCAGTGTAGCTGTACTTTTGGCTTCACTATCAGCGTTGCTCCGCATCCGACTGTCGCGTGCCTCGGTGGGGTTTTTAATTACTTCTGGAAAGTCTAGGTTATGACTTCCGGTTGCATGAGGGAATATGCGGACGGACGCAGGAAGTGGCTAGATAAGGCAATAGTCTGGCACTCGCCGGACTTCTTGTGATAGAAATAGGCTGTATTAGTCCAACACAACACATTATTGAGTTACCCACTGGAACGCTCGTCCTTCCAGTGGTTGAGAATTTGACTTGGAGTGATACGTGAATTGATCAGTCTGTTCTCAGACCAATTGTAAGATTTAACCCGCTTGAAATTACACAGTTTCACCCTTTAACCTGCTGACCTTGTGTTGTTACGTATAGGATCCATCCGCGGCCGCTCTGTGTCACTCTTCTCCTGAGGCCAAAATTATGATATTCTACGCTGTAGAAATTTTTCTAAGTCATGAGGAAGCCTGTACGTATCCAAGATTTCTAAACAAACAAAAAGCTGCAGAATCTCATTCGAAACACATCCGCACCAGATCAATCTAAATTCATGAGATTAGGTAAAATAAACCAAGACTGAGGCGTATGGTGACAGTCATGATGAGTCATTCGAAAACAGCTGCGCTCCAGTGATTCTCCATCGCGGCGGACTTCCACACTTTAATTCTAAACTAAATTATATTAAAATTAATGGCTTTTATATATATGGGAGCCAAAAGATTATTAGTCGCTGTTGAAGAGAGTAGGCGTCACTGATTAAACCATCCTTATCACCGCTCTGTTTCGGCATCAAAATTTAGCAATTGAACTTAACCGGCCGTGTTGAATAATACTTATTTCCCCACCTCACCATTAAAAAAAAGACTGACTGGCACAGTATCTGTATCCACCTTGTAGTTCTGGGGACATATTTTCAAGTTTCAGTCCAGATTTCTACTATCCTCCCTTACACATCTCTACATTAATTCATCACTTTATTGGATTATGGAAAACTTGTATTTCCTTAGGTTTCTTACCGACAGTATCAGCTAATGCGTAGTGGCCAGGAGTAATTGTGCCATGAAAATAATTAGTACTCAGTAATTAATTTGAGGTTGGGACAGGCCATGGCCCAAAAACGGGCCAAAGGGCTATGAAAAAATAAGTTAATTTTAGGTGAAACAGTAGTGGAATTTTTTTGAGTGTTTTAAAGCTTAAATTAATCACTATCTTTCCACCGCAAAGTTAATAATTAGTCCTTGACTGCTTCTTCTTACCGTGTGTCATAGCACAACAGGGTTTTTCTCGTTAAATAGTCTACCTGATTCACAAATATGAACTACATCTTTCCACATCATGTGCATTGCAGTGTAAATATATATAATAAAATTTTTAAATTTATATTAATCCATTCTTAGTTTGACCCGTAAGACACTTTTTTACTAGCCCGTCTGCCAGACATCTTCTGACATCACTTTGCCATAAAAACGCGTAGCGGTATTTTTAACCCGTTTTGTTCACAACCGCTTATTTATAAATAGGCCTGTACGTCGTAATCTCTCAATAAATTAAACTGAGGACGTAAGAAGTCGCAAAGAAGTACTTCACAAAATTTTTGTTTTCCAAATTTGAGTAACCCTAACCTTTTTGTAATTGGTTAGGCTATGTTTCTTCCCTCATGCAAAACTCTGTGATAAATATTTCCTTGTAGTTTTATAAATTCATTTGTAATTTCCGTTGATAATTGACAAATTACTTATATTGTGGACAAGTCAACTGTCGGTAGAGGCCACTGGGTATTTTCACTGATATTTTCAAAACAACGCCTATGATAGAAGGACTTACTCACGTCACTGGTGACATCGACGGCGAAATTTGACACGAGACACGCTGTTGCCTTAACTACGTGGGAAGTGTCCGTTTGAGACATTTTCAGTCCAAAGCGACAATAATGTGCATGGTAACTTTCCTGATATTATTTAAATTTTATTTGTAGATAATGTGGTTGGCTTTTATATGCCTTGAATTTCTGGAGCCGTTTTCAGTGGCCAGAATTAAGAGATATTTACTATAAGAAGAAACTTTGCTGTCTCTCCTACGCCAGCTAACTGCAGCTAGTCAACTTCGTTTTAACCTTCACGAAACTTTTTGGGAAATTAATTCTCTCACAATACGAAAGGATTTGGCGTAGTTCACAATTTTCGAACGGGTTCATTTTTCCTTCTTGTCCACATATTTTTTTTCTCAATTATTCTTTTCTGTTATGGTGATATTGTGTTCTTTTTAAAAAATGTTCTCATCAATAGAGTCATTAGTGCTTAAAGATCAGAATTTCAAGCAAATTAAAATTGAAAAATTCTTACCACCCTTCAAAATAGTCGGCGATAAAAAACCAAATACCGTAAAAGTATAGAAACAGGGAAAATTTATAATTATAAAAGTAACAATAGTGAAAACAACAGTAACAGCCCAGTAAATTTGTTCAAGCGGTAATATTTTGACTTGTGTTTGGTTGGTGCCCAATTCGAAACTCGGCCGTCACACCTACTATCCGCCCTAGTGCAGTGCTTTAAAATGCGCCATACAACATACTTGCAAGTTCATTATACACCCCTATCAGTGGCATCCTATTCCGAGTAAATGACAGCGTTGTGAAATAAATAATTATAATAATAATAATAGTATTTGGCAAACACGCCTCTTACTGTGGGAGAACCAAATTCAGAACTCGTCCCCGAGACCTCCTGCCATGCTTTGTAATTTCCTCGTTTCCGCCAGATAGATGCCTGTGACTGCACATGTAAATAGAGTAATTTCAAAACAAGTCACAAACTAATAAAATAAATAAAATACAAACTATGCAAACAAATGCACTGTTATTAGTTAATGTGTTCTTACATTACAATATTATGTTCCAACATGTTTCGACCCCTGTTGGAGTCCTCTTCAGGGACACATTTAAAAGTTAAAATCACAAACAGAATGACAATACTTGTCATAAAATGTGTAAAAAAATAGTTTTTGCAGTTCACTTGTGGATTCTTGTTTTATACTGGAAATATTAAAAACGCTTAAATTAGTTAAATTGAAACGTGTACAAATGTAGTGAAATCTTACGTAAAATTAATGAATGTATTCTAAATGTTTTCATGGTACAGCGATTTGCAATGTTACATATATCACGGTCTGCTTCAGGAGTTCCATGTGTTTGTGTTGCCGGTAGGCACAGCACTGAGGATAGTGTTTGTAGGTACTCTGCATATAAAGTCACAAACTCTTCTTTAAATCCTCCACTGTTTAAAAGATATCGAAGCTGTGTAATAACGACATTGTCCAGTGGTTGTCACTAACTCTGATCTTGGTGAGTACGGACCCTCATAGCTTCACTTGAAGACAGAAAAAGATCCTTTTTCCGGAAAGACGCGTTTACTTCGGAAAATTAGACAATGGATTCGGTCTAGAAAACCTGTAAAACTAAACATTTTGTCAAACGTAAGAAGTCTTCGGAACCGCAGGCCTACCTTACAATTAACAGAGTAGAGTGAAACCTATTAAACACTAAACAAAACTGTTACATCCACCTCGCCACAAACAGCACAAATTAATTCCAAGAGAAAAATATCTGAAGCCAACGTACTGTACAACGGCAAAGTAGGCACAGAAATACATGGGCAACATAGTTACGTAGGAGCACGAAATCAACTGTAGTATAAACACAGACATCATTTAAGCAACAAGAAGGAAGGACACAACAACTAGGAAGCAATAAATTAACAGTAAAGCATTTTGTGTGTGTGTGTGTGTGTGTGTCAAAATAATACATCTCTATTATTGTGCAACAATAAATATAACATTTGGTAAAAAAGGAAAATTACATAGCAGTAAATACAATATTTAATAATTTTAGGTAGCACCGCAACTTTTTCTGTTCATTGAATGGCGAGAGGATAAATTCCTCTCAAATGCAAGACAAACTTCAACCACAGATTTTTAAATATTTTAGTACTTTACTCAAGGAAATAAAATTTATACCTCTACCGTAAAGACGTATTATTCGAGAGAATAATTTATGTAGCAAACTATTATATGTGATCTACAGTTTTCCGCAAGCAGTGCACCCTTCGGGATGGCTTCGTGTGAATTCGAAACATGAGAGGCTGGGAAAGCGAATATTAAATTAATAAGAATACTCACAGTTGAATTAAACGAATTAAGACAAATTCCTTACTATAAAGTGGTTCATCGGGAAAAAAATTAACGATAAAAGAATCCAGCTTATATTTTTTGAATTTGGGTATATTAAAGTGTGTTTTATGTAGAAGAGAATCCAATATGATTTGACTTGGAACATTTTATGAAGTTATTTCCTAACATACTTTAATATTACGTGGATGTGCTCGCATCTAACACTACCTGTGAGACCACATGATATATAACAAATCGAAGTGGATTAATAATGACCGGTATAATTAATTGCGGATTGACGGAATTCGAAAAATTACCGCATCGCCAGTTGGATATTTGCAGATCATATTGCATCACCAATTTAATGCCCATTAGTGAATTCTGAAATTACAGGGTAAATTATATCATATGTATAGGACGTCCATTATCAACTAACCAAAACGCGAAACATGAAACTGAAACAAAACAAGCTTTCAGGAAATAAAGCTATATGAAAAACGTAATTAAAGCACTGACTTCTAATGAAATTCGAATCGTAATGTTGATTTAGAGTACAATACCTAAAACTCGAGTAATTGATCCCTTAAGTATAACAGTCGTGGGTCTTTCCGTAAGCAGCCAGCATATAACGTTTCGTAAATTGTGTCAGAATTTAAAATGTCGATATCTTCAAATCTGCAACCTTATTGCAAATATTGGAGCTGGTACAATAAATGCACAACGCATTCAGTTTATTAGGTAACAAAACATGGAATTTTAAGGAAAACCGTGATTTCGGAAATAAATAATTTTTATTCTTTCGACTTTTGGATTCAATGAGAAAATAAAGAGAATGCATTCAGGCTTGAAATGCATATATTTTTAAATATAAATGAAAAATTGCCATTGATTTATGGTAGTCAGTGTAAGTTGTTTGTAAACCAGCTCAGTTACATGTATTTTTGCTCTTCATAACAGATTAATTTTAAACAGCTACAGGACAGCTTTCATATCTATTTGGTGTACACATCTAGAGAAAAAAATAAAGAAATAGTTGGAGTTGTTTTACTCGTACATAGACGGAAATATTCTTTTCCTTGTTTCACAACCAGATCAATAGTTTGGCACATATTGTGTGCCATGATTATACCACAATAAAAAGAGGTGGTGGTTATAGCCTATTATACAACATATATATGTACAATATGTGTGTGACATAAGAGGAATGTTACGCATTATGGGCTTAAATATGTAAACGTTTGCATCGATGTGAATGAGAAAGTTAATGTAGACAGAAAAAATGTATTATTGCAGTTCTGCGAAACGAAAGCTGTACCACAACTGAAAGTGTTAAGAAAGTCGGTTTAAAGGTTACCAGCCAGTGAAGAAATTAGTACAAAGGTACATATGAGAACGTTGGATCTGACAAGGAACGACTCTCAGTGTAGCTAGAACACGGCCTTAAATTCTTGAAAGCAGCTCTTTAGATATGTTATAATATTTAAATTAAAAGTTCTAATGAAATTCTAATGAAATGTTGAGGCAAATTTAGAATCATAACTAATTAAGAAAACTATGCTTAATTCATGAAGTAGGAATAAGTATGGATGCTGGATATGATAAACAATTACTAATATGCTTATTTACTTGTGACAGCACTGTTTGGCAGAAAGCAACCCTCTTGTTTAACACCTTACAAGAACGGTAGTCGCGAATTTCTTCCGACAGTGCTTTTTATTATATTGCATTATAGATCTCCGTATAGTATGTGCT
The DNA here is from genome assembly GCA_013340265.1 of Coptotermes formosanus. Classification (NCBI taxonomy): domain Eukaryota; kingdom Metazoa; phylum Arthropoda; class Insecta; order Blattodea; family Rhinotermitidae; genus Coptotermes; species Coptotermes formosanus. Next base: position 196,937 of record BLKM01007528.1, on the reverse strand, counting down.
ATGCTCTACTGCGTATTAATCCTGTAAAATAAAGAAAATTAAAGAAACACCTGTAAGAGTCATATGAGCAATTGTGTCCGCTTTCAGGTGATTTCTCTTGTTATTTAACGACAAATAACCTATTATGTCAGGAGAATAAGTAATTAAAACAAATAGAATCTGAACAAATATCAGTTCAAAAACTTTGTAATTTTTGTAAACCTTTGTGGAAACAACCCCAGTCTCTTGGCTCAATTCGTGATAATGTTCTCATGTGATATACCCTGCTGCATGTGGGCAATTCTTTGGAACTCATACCCAGGGTAGCTAGCTTACAGACGCCAGAGCTCCGAAGAGCACTTGCCTGTGGAGCGGGTGGCGCGTAATAAAGTTTCCGGCAACTGCTAACTCGAAGTATCCTGTCCTGACGTATTTGCTGTTCTTTCATCACAACACTCTTCCTTCATGGACTTACTTTGCAGTGCATGTAGCTAGCTAAGTAACTATTTGTAGTGGCATATAGCTGGCTAATTAACTGTCTCCTTGGAACAGAGTCCGTCTTTAGAAGCTAATATTTCCCCATGTATTCATGAAAGTTCCCTTATATCATACAACACCAAGATTCATTTCAATCTTCAGCAGAGACTGCCATTTATCCATAACTTTGGCCAGATGAGTCCAGTCCAGGCTTTCCCATCCTTGTTTATGATCCATTTAGTATTACATTCAATGAATGGCTACGATACTTGGTAATGACTTTTTTACTTAAAGATTCGCCACCAAAACCTGTACGCATTTCTTACCTTCCCCACATGTAATACATGCCCCGACGAGCTCATCTTCCTTTCTTTAATCACTCCCATAACATTCAGTGAGGGGTACAGATCATGAAGTTTCTCCTTACGGAATTCTCTGTACTCTCCTGTAACTTTCTCCTTCTCAGACCAAAAGTCTCTTCAGCACTCTGTTCTCGAACATCCTTAGTCCTTATATGACAGACCAAGCTTCATCCCGTACAAAACAGGCAAAATTAAAGTTATTTATTTCAATCTGTATGTTTTTAGACGTTTTGTATGGATGTGAAACTTCGTCTGTCAGACTGAGGGAGGAACAAAGACTGAGGGTGTTCGAGAATAGGCTGCTGAGGAGGATATTTGGGCCTAAGAGGACGAGGCCACAGGGAAGTGGAGAAGACTACATAACGAAGAACTTAATGACCTGTATTCATCACAAAATATTATTCGGGTGATCAAATCGAGAAAAATGAGATGGGCGTGGCATGTAGCACGTATGGGGAAAAGAGAGGTGCATACAGGATTTTGGTAGGGAGACCTTAGGGAAGGATACCACTTGGGAGACCCAGGCTTAGATGGGAGGATAATATTAAAATGGATCTTAAAGAAGTGGGATGGGGCATGGACTGGATTGAGGTGGCTCAGGATAGGGACAGGTGGCGGGCTCTTTTCACTGTGGTAATGAACCTCCGGGTTCCATAAAATGCGGGGAATTTATTGACTCTCTGAGAAAGTGTTAGCTTCTCAAGACCTCTGCTCCATGGAGTTAGTTAGTTAGTTAGTTAGTTAGTTATGTTTTAGACAGCATAATACAGGTTAATTTTCATCTTTCAAAGGTTAACCCTTTAGACGAAGCGTATCTGTTTTATATAAGGACTCAGTGCGTACCGCGCTGTAAACACTCCACTTCGGTTATAAAAACCAGTCTCTTAATATTTTATAAGGCAAAAGTTGCTGTTTGTTCTGAGACCCGTACAAAACACATAAACGTAACGTGGGCATCACGTAGAATTTTTAATATTAAACCTGGTCGTATGTAAAGTTACCGGTAGGCTTTAAAAGGTTAATATAATTTAAAAGTGTTACATCTTTCCGAGTATTTCACTCTCATCACTTTTGCAGTAGATTTGTTAGCTATACTTAAATTGTGGCTCATTTCCGTGTTCTGTTCAGGAGATTTTAAGATAATTTTATGCTTGGACTTTTCCCACTTATTTCTATGAAGCGTTCTCAGACAGGGCTTCTTTGTTCTTTGTCATACGTACGAGTAGTTACAAGTTTGTCTGGCTTGGAGTATATTACAGTGGCCTACATTGTAGTGACTGACGAGTGCTACTAAAGCGAGGGAAGTTATTGGCTAGCTTATCTACTGTCAGCATCTGAAACAGGAATATTCTTCATGTAGCTACTTACTTGGTTGGTAATTTACCTTCTCTTTTAATAAAATAACGCCAGCAGCTGATTTTTATTAGATTTCCATGGCCTGTGTTATGTAACATGGACAGTCGGAGGGTGGCCCCATCTTATGCTGCAGCTGCCATCTTCAGGGCACATGAGATTCCCAGTACGAGATTTATAAAAGGGGTCACATCTACCTTCCACCCCGTGGATCCATATGACGGCAACTGAAACGTATGCCGAAATATTAGGACATCTTAAATGTAGAAGGCGGCTGAACCACTAAAGCTAAAGTTATATAGCAGCTTTTGTGTTTCATTAAATTCCACACATTCTCCAAACCACATCATACGGAAAGTTCTTTAACGTTCATTTTCACTTTTAATAACACTAGATTATTCTTTATTTTAGATGCAGTTTTATTTTATAGAAAAACTTTAAATTTTGTAGAAATTTCGTATACTTCTACAACGCTAACTTTGAAAACTATAGGAGAGAAAATCAAATAATTGTTCTACCAATTCGTACACAAAGAAATTATATATTACGTATAATTTCTTTGCGTACGAGATGGTAGAACAATTATATGATTCATACGTACGCGGTATGGAAAGCTACAACAAGTTCATGATAGGAGAAAACTTTGTGTAAAGCCCTATACTTATATCTCCTCTCTCCACTCTGCTTCATTGCTTCATGGCATATGACAGCTTTCTTTACTTTTCGTAGGAGATATAGGATAGTATTTCTTCCGTTCTGCTCCTTCCCTTCACCTATATTTCTATTCTGCCTGTCGTGGAGATCTGCTCTAGAGTGTATTTCCTTTCTATATCACCTTCTTCAAGGTTTATACTCTGGTTTCCCCACTCCTACGTATTATAATTTTTTATATAGAAGTCTCTTCTGAAAATTCTTCCATTTAACTTTAGTGTTTTGTATTTCGTACTAACCCAAGGCGATCATATATATAAATGGGTTCGAGTTGCAACTGTAGCTTCTTTCATAGTCCTCCCTGCATTCTGGGGCAGTCGTATAAGTTTTCTGAAATATCTGAGCTATGAAACACTTAATATCTTAAACAATGAGCTAAAATTTTGCCGGGATGGAGCAAGGAACTTGTGTCAGTTACTCATATACATATATGCGGTGGGAGTGGGTTTAACTTTCAGATTGTGAGCGTCTTTTGATTTTGAAAATATTATTAGACAACCAATCCATTCCTTGACGGAACAAGTAGGTGATGAAACTGGCACGACCTCGTTTTAAGGAGACCAAAGAAATCAGTGAAAAGAAAAATACAGATGTACCCCGCAGAACGTCTCCCCGGTTAATGTTTTCGCTGTAGAACATCTCTTGCTTGTTTATCCAAACTTCATAGAACTTACATGTCTCTCAATACAATGTCTTCCGGCCATGTTTGTGAAGGAAAAATGTATATTAATGTTCCAAAAACTCAGTACAACAATTATAACAAAACGATAGGCAGGTCAAGTCTTGAGTTACGTTCCAAATACTCTAGATGTTACTGCATAGAAAGCAACAGTTTGTTGACAACCATTTCAAATGTTTGATGATCAGGAAGTGATGTTTTAAGCATTTTACATCCTAACATGATAGTTTATTGCTTATATATAGGCGTTTTACTCTGAGTTACGTTTTAGGAAAATGGTTGGGGATTTTGGGTTGACATTGTAACGCATTATAATTTTTCCAATTTAAAATAATAGGAAATAGGCTCCCGGTGAGCGTTTTCACGCAGAACGCCTGATTTTCAGGAAAGGATTACTGACCTTTAAGAGAGATGCCAGTATGTATTGCAAAGTAGTGGGTATGCGAATTATATTACCGGTTAAAATCTGATACCTTAATCCATTCACATACCTTTTAGTAATGCTCAGAAAACCTAAGATTTGCTAATGTAATTTCAGTGTGATATAAATAAGAAATTGTGATACCCAATCGTCAAAGAAAACGAAGTTTTTAAATCAGCGAGTGGATTGAAGTAGTTTAAAGAAAACAAGCTGCAGAACTTCTCAATATAATTCTCTCTAACTTTCCGTAGCATGTATAAAATAAAACATCTCGGCATGTAGCAAGTTGTAAATCTGGAAGGGGCTTCATTAAATCTTGCTTAAAATTATAGAATTATTTAAATAGCTGCACACCGTTGGAAGTCTAATTTTAAAATGAAAAATTTCTCCAGTTTTGAGGCTTTTGCAGCGGGTATTATGAAGATTGTAATCTTGTGGAGTATGATGCCATGTAGATTTTTGTGTGTGTACCAACACCCAAGAAGTCTACCTTGAAAATTGAGAAAGCATAAACGACTCCAAGACTTTGGTACCCATATACCAGTACGTGGTGTAGTGTCGCAAAAGACAGGAGTCTTTAGAGATACGCTTTTATCCGAGGCTTTAGTTTCATTTCATATTCAGTTTGCTGTAGTAACCAACTGTCACCTGTTGTGGCGTAAGTCCCATTTTGGACTGAAATATGATCAATTAGGAATCAATAACTTGCTTGACGTGCGGCTCTTACAGAAGACTGAAGATTAATTTTTTCTAACCGGGTGTAATCACAACATGTCGTTCCTGATATAAGCAACCGGTTTCGAGTTGTCGCCTGAATTTTCAGAGTCAGAAACCAAAAAGCTACTACAGCAGGTTTTCCATGTCATTTTAAGTATCTGTTTCCGGCAGAAGAAATGACTGGCTCCACCAATAAAAATAATAATTCACGCAAATATGTTACGGAAATATCAAAGAGGAAATTTAATACGTGGCGGTGAATAGCTAAAGAAGGGTACCAAGTACTGACGAAGGTTTTGACGGCTTTATAAAGACATAAGTATTTGAAGAACATGCGTACGTGTTCTGACCGTGCAATTTCATGTAAAACAGACGGAGTTTCCTCGTACTTTTTTTTCTGATACGTCTAACGACCACTGCTGTTTGGCATTAGACTATAGTCAAGCTACGTATAAGAGCCGAGGTAGATCAATTAATGTAGTCGCCAGCCTACGGGTCGGACAACAGAGAAAACTGTTTCTATTTTCAGCCTGAGCAAGAGGTATTTTGATTTTCTCCTGTGTCCTGACAGGCTATGGGTTTGTCCCAGAAGAATGCTGCGTGGCTGTTACTGCAAGTTAGGGGTGGTCGGGGGACGTGAGGCTGAACACTCGCATCCATCTATTGCCACGGTTAATTATATAAACCCCTGAAATTTATCAGAATAATATTAAAAATTAAACTCCTAACAAACAAAAAAAAAGGCTTCTGCAGAAAGGGACCAACAATTTGATTCTCTTTACAGAAAAACTATCTGTTTATTTTGAGAATGATATGAAAGACGCAAATTGATATTGGAACAAAATGTGACGTGTTTTAATATCCAGCCAGCCGATGCATGTAGTTAGTACTTTGCTTCGCGAAGGCTAAAATGTGTGGAGCTATACGGTCCAGTCCCTCATATGTTTTCGTAACATAGTGTTTAATTAAGCAGGGGATATCTTTTCTTTATTCTGTATATTTCCCATTCTTTGTCATCATTATGCTTGGCGTATGCGCTTCGTATGGCTTAAAGAAACAGCTAAATTCACCATATTTGAAACGGCAGACAAAATCATGTTGCATAAAACTCTGATAAGACCCACACTAATGTACGGAAGTGAAAGTTGGCCCCTCTCAAAGAAGGATGAAAATCTTCTCCAAATCTTCGAAAGAAGAATTTTAAGAAGGATCTATGGCCCAATTAACGAGGGTCGTATCTGGAGAATAAGCTACAATAATGAGCTTTATAAGCTCTGCAGTGAACCGGACAGTCAGAGTGATCAAAATAGGAAGATTGAGGTGGCTGGGACACCTCTTCAGAAGGCAGGAGCTGGACCCTTGCAGAAAGTTAACATTATACAAACCAGAGGGCATTCGACCTGTCGGAAAACCCAGGGCAAGGTGAGTGGAGTCAGTTGATACAGACCTAAGGAAGATGGGCGTAAAGAATTGGAGACGTAAGACACAGGACCGAGAGCAGTGGAGAACAATTTTGAAAGAGGCTAAGGTCCACCAAGGACTGTAATGCCAGAAGAAGAAGAGGAGGAGGAGAAGGAGGAGGAGGAAGAAGAAGAAGAAGACGAAGAAGAAGAAGAAGAAGAAGAATGCGCTTCGATAGTTAAAGATAGCTCAGTGTACAGGTCTTCACACCACTGACAATATTTTATTGCGTTATTACCATCTGTTTTGAAATTAAGTTCAACGTTTAGTCCGCTTCGGTTGTCTAGTAATTTTAATTATTATCGGAACGTTAAAAGGGTTCCATGTTCTTTTCCACGTTCTTAATTACTGTTTACAACATAAACTAACAAAGTCTGTCAGTAAAAAGGAACCGGTATCCAGAAAACGGGTGTGGAGTCAATTTCAGAAACGTCGTGTACATATCTCGAATACTGTCAGCAGCTGCCCAGCCTGTGAGGGTGCCGAAGCCTCGTTAGCAAATGCAGTGGCGAGGCCGTATATAAACAGGCTGTTTCTCGCTACATTACCTTAATCGACGTCATGTGAGGGGTAAAATGTTCTCTGTGCTTAATACGTACCAAAAAAAGACGGGATGTGGGAACATGAAGGTATAGCTGCATGAATTCTTAAACGCATTGGATGAGAGTGACGAGTTTCACGTCCTTCTGTTTTAGCACCAAAGAAACAGCCGCCGGATATGGATTGAGTAGGGAGCTGCATGGGCCGCAGTGCTGACCTGTACGCCATGAGAAAAGATATCAACGCTATTCAGGGTATCAAACCCCGATTCCTCGGTCGTCCAGTCGGTATCATATTCACTAAACTACATGAGATATTCCGGCTGACCTTCACATAATATCACAGTAAATTACTGTAACAAACTTTCAGAGAAGTAATTTTGGCTTCCTTGCATATCACAATTCTAAATTTTATTGCAGCATGTCAGGGCACCCACATGCATATGTGATGTTGATGTCTGTAATTGAATAAGGAGACTAACAAAGCTTATTAACCCTTTAAAGACGAAGCGTATCTGTTTTATATAAGGACTCAGTACGTACCGCGCTGTAAACACTCTCCACTTCGGTTATAAAAACCAGTCTCTTAATATTTTATAAGGCAAAAGTTGCTGTTTGTTCTGAGATCCGTACAAAACACATAAACGCAATGTGGGCACCACGTAGAATTTTTTAATGTTAAACCTGGTGGTACGTAAAGTTACCGCTAGGCTTTAAAAGGTTAATAGAATTCTAAAAAATGCATTGCTTTTTTTACAGTTACAGCGTCACCTGGTTGTATAACTAAGGCTGCAAACATAGTCACCACCTAGAGGTAATTCTACGTACAGACAACCTGCACAGTAGGCCTACACTCGTCCGAAAAGATCCGGTCTAGTAACGGCAAACCTAAGTGTTCAGCTTGAGTATTTTTATGCATGATGTCTGGTGCACGCTTTTGGCAAGTGTCCGTATAATCCGAAAATAACACGTGAACAGACAGAAATAATATGCCAGTACATGAAATAGTGAGTAGACTAAAACGTATAAAAGGTGGAGATAAATTCTATGATATTTTACATTTGGCTTTTCGTCCTGTCATACCACAAAGTACATCAGTGGGAATTGTGACTCCATATATTCAATAATGTTTCATTTCTCAAAGTGCTCAAGGTGTTACGATGAAAACTGGTACAGGTGAAAGCAAATTCACTTTTCGCCTGTAGCCAACTGGTTCACTGTAATCCATATTGCACATGAAAGACAAGTAAAGTAACATATTTCCCTAATTAATTTACCATGCAAAATAAGCGTGACCGTGTGTACGGTAAAAGGCTACAATAAAGCCACTACTTTTTTAGAAAGTAATTTTCAGACTTACACAGTCCATCTTTATAAATTTTAATACATATTTTAATTTCTTACATTGAATAAGTTGCTTACACATAATTACGAAACGTTTATCACCTTCCAAGTACTAATAAAGGAAATATAGATTAAGGGAGGGGATTGCTCGATAGCGTTTGGCGTTTCTAAGTTTTCGGTATGTCAGAAAAATTTTGCTAAATTTTTTTGTACGTGAATATTATCTGATGTTCTTTGTTTAGTAGCCTGAAAAGGCCTCAGAAATTAATATAATCAAAGATGTAACGGTTTGAGTATGAAAAGTGCAAAAGAGGCTTCTGATAAAATGTAGCTGGTAATGTCGGACACTATTCCTTTTACCATGTCTTCGTTATCCCATGACTTCAAACCACGTATCCTTTGTTTTGTACTTGCATACATCTGCAAGAAGCAAGGTATTAAGTTTATCAACCCCAACGTCCTTTGTTTGTGTTGAAAAGAGAGAATCATATCGCAGAATTCTAAATAATGTGTTATTTTTCCAGACGCCGCTGGATTCACAGAATATTTTCGGTTGTAATGTCTTCGAAACCAAGTGAGCCTTCCATTCCTGAAATGATTTAAGCCTTCCTAAGGTGCTGAAGTTCAAACAACGCCTTTGAGTTGCCAAAAGAAAGATCAGCTGACATGTAGTACGTAACGGCGTATACTGCCTGACGTTACCGCCCTCTGATATCCGACTTTTACGGCCACCTTACGTTCACAATCTCATTCCTTCTTACACAAAATCTGTTGGTACTAGCAATATCACTCATAGTGCGTCTAACAGTTAAAATCAAGCCCATCCGAACGCAGTATGCTGACCTGCGGCAAATATAACAATAACTGCGTACTTGAAGAAGTTTTGCTTGCCTGTAAACACTTTGATTTCTTGAAGACACACAAAAGTGGCTGTACACCGGACGCAACTGTCTTTAGCAGTATGGCGACAGGGCGCAACAGCTTGTCTGTAATAGCAGACGTTGCTTCATATGTCCCTTGCAAAACTGCAGCAGCAGTATCGCCTAGAGAAGGGTGTCCGGAATTACCAGACCTATCGGACAAACCCCACCCTTACGCTAATATACAAAACAAGAAATGACCATCCTGATACGTGTGCGATATAATAACACCACCTTCGCAAAATATGCTATAATCTGAAAATCTGCACAATACTGAAGTGTAAAATTGTTTACTTTAATTAAATTACCAGCAATGTGAACAAGTATGTACTCCTAAACCTTTATTCATCATGAAAAGAAGTGAAAATTTCACACATTTCTGACTGAGCCTTTCTTCCCTCAGTCTCTCTCTTATCTCGTACGTGTTGCATCGGTCCATCCGCGCCGAAATACTTTAGGATCCGTTTATGTCATTTTTAATTTTACGTAACCGACGCCATAAAAATTGGTTGATTGTGAATGCGCTTTGTCTTATCAAACATGGATTTATTACTGTATCAACCAACGGTGGCGTTATTGCATCTACCTCTATGATGCCACAAGATTTACCACATTGTAGAAACTACGGAAGCGCAAAAGTCCAAATGTTACCTGCTAACAAGGTGCATTATAGAATATATTCTACAACCCACAAGTTTGTAATTTTAGTTTGAAGTAACAGTAATGAATACACAGTTTCACAAATTGTAAAATGTGACTCGCTTGTAGAGGACTCCAACTCATAATAGTAATTTCCAAGGCCGTTAGCAGCAACAACAAAACGGACTGCTCCCGTATTGTTATGATACTGAGACCTCTGTAGTGTAAAGGCTTAAAGACCCTTGCTATAACTGCCTCTGGTTTACACACAGCGACTTTCTGGCGGGAGAAAAATATCTGGCGTTATTGCAACATTCTACTTTATAACGTAAACCGTATGGCCCATTGGTAACATTCTTGTGTTTGAAATAATTGGTAGGGGGAATAATATTTAATTTCACGTTGTTTGATAATGCTCTTTCAGATTCAGAAAATAGAAATATGTACTTTCTCTATTATTATTATTATTATTATTATTATTATTATTATTATTATGGTTCCTGGAAAGCGAACCATAGTTAAGCGACATCTGCTACCAACATATTCAGCGTTCTTTTACCCTGAATACTGAGGCGGCAGGTTCTTTCAAAACACTGGTACGTATGTAGGCAAAATACATGGTATCACAACCTCGAAAGCCGTAATTTTAACGTTCGACATCCTGAGGAACAAAAGTATTATTTTGGTTTAATTTTGAGTTTAAAGTTAAGCATGTCCGTATATCAGACTGCAGTGTCGATGGCATGATTTTTCGTGAATGATGAACTCGAAAGAATCTGTAAATATGTATTTACTATCCCGGCATTTTCCTCGATGAAATGAGGAAAATCACGCAACATCTATTAGGATAGCTGATATACCGGTCAAGATACGAATCGGGCACATTTAGAATACGAGTGGAGACTGTTATCACCACAATAAGCTGCTCGATACCTCAAATATGTCTTAAAAGTTGAGAAAGAAATAATGAATCAGTCTTAGCCAACTTGAGTGTAGTGTATATAATTTTTTTTTCTGTTTTGTTTGTAACCCTTCCCTCTTATACCTATTTGATCACAGTAGGTGTAGAGGGTTTTGATTTTTCTCTTGATCACACTGAAGCGTACACCACATTCGGTAGGACCCCTCTATACAAGGGATCGGCCCGACGCAGAGAAACTCTACCTGACAACACAAACACTGTACAAGAGAAACATCCATGCCCCTGGTGGGATTCGAACCCACGATCCCAGCAAGCGCTCGGCCCCAGACATACCCCTTAGACTGCGCGGCCACTGGGATCGGCTGTATAAAATTGTTAGCATTTGTACTCTAAGAATATTCGCAAATAATCTCATAATAATTGTCATCCGTCTGGGAATAGAAACAAGTCTCTCTAAAACGCGAGTCAGTTTCTGCTCTCATTTTGTTTCAAAAGTTCAACGTTCTACAAGATTCTTCATTCAGATCTTAACTGCTCTGCCAGTTAGTGGAATAAAGAGACGGGGATTAAATAACTTGTTACGTAATATAATTAAATTCACAGGGCAGAATAAGAACTACACTTCGCGCCACTCAGAACTGCTCACGTGACTGGTTATTATACAATGCACCATGCCGCTTGACGCAGTTGAAGGACAGAATGAAGCACAAACTTTACGTAGTTGTCTCGCATTTCACTTCGCCCAACAAGCCATATGCCGCATTATACCAGTAGTACCTCTGACGTCTTAACGTGGCAGCGACTGTCAAGTGACTTTACTATTTAAATTTATGTCTGCGAATATGATGCGAGTAGGCCTGTACGCCTAAATGTTAGCTGTAAGTAGAGCATTTAAAGTTACTGAGCGTGAGCAATTGTACGAAAAGCGGACGCCTTGTTGACCTGCATGTTCAGCCAGTGGTAGACGTCTGTGAATTTGTGTCAGAGAATGTAACAAAGAGGCATGCAACAAACTTGACAAAGATATGTTTGCTTGAAAATTATTTTAATTTGAAGCTAGTGCTTTTAATGAATATGCTCTCGCTAATTTCAAATGTTGTCTCGACAGAAATAATTTATTGTACGTATATACTTAATAAAACCATTCACACGACTAAGCACAAAACTTCTTTGTAGAGTGCTTAGTGCCACCCATTCGTGTTTTGGAGTTTACGGGTTCATATTTTGTCCCTTTAATAGGCTTAGAATAGTGACAAACGTAATGTAGGTACTGAAGAAAAATAAAATATACAGCAGCCAGAACAGCCAGCGTTGCGGCAGAGATTCGAAAGAGGTGCCATGGGAGTGTTGCTGCTACAATAACCTGCTTCACTTTACCACTAAATATTACAGAAATACGGAGCGCGCGCCTGAAGAACCTTTAGAAATAAAAAAGCGTATTATTATTATTATCATCATCATCATCATCGTCATCGTCATCAAAATCATACTGGTTCTCCTTCTTGTGTTACACTGATTAATCAACTTTCACTTACAAGTTTCACCAAAGTAATCGCAAATTTTTTCAACCGTTGTTACTGAAAAATTATATTTTTGGGCAGTGTGGCATATTCCAAGAACCTCTTCCCTTGCGTGGCCACATGGTAGCAGAAATCTTGGCACTATTTTTACCTATTCCACGTTTATAACAGTAATAATAATAATAATAATAATAATAATAATAATAATAATAATCACCATCATTTATGTAATGATAATAATAATAATAATAATAATAACTGTTAGACCCAAAATAATGTGGGAAGTGTAAGTGAAATCAGTGATGAAGCAGGTGAATCTAACACCGAAGAAGCAGTAAACCGGCAAATGTGGCGAAAAGTGACTGAGAAACAGCAGGTGGAGTAACACTAGACTCTGTTGTAGAGTATCATCATCATCATCATCATCATCATCATCATCATCATCATCATCATCATCATCATCACATTTATGGAGTGTATTTTCAATTATATGCCTGCAACAAATCATGTTTCTAGGGCATATAATTTTAAAGCTATTCTGTAGTTACTGTGTATGCTGCATGTAATGTTATTTCCCTCGATAAACGTTTTGTACTTTTACATTAGCACTTTCCGAAGTATGTGTGCAGTGCCCAGTATGGCTGTTTCCTGTATTTCCTTGATTTCATGCTTTCCAATTATGTTGTTCAGATCCTTTCTGAATATTTTGAGATGGTTCGATTTGCCCCTGTTATTACGGGTATCACTTTCGTTTTTACATTCCACATACGCTGTTGTTGTTATTATTATTATTATTATTATTATTATTATTATTATTATTATTATTGAAATGCCAGAACTGTAAACCTGAAAGACGCAATACAGAATAAAGGAACAGTGACGAAAATAGGGAGAGGTACTTGAATTAAGAATTTATGGAAGGAGAAATTAAACAGGGATTCGCAGCGGCATATATCAGTGCAGCAGTTTGCAGGTGAATATCAAGAGAGAGGAGAAATTATAGTCATGCATAACTTGTGAATACGGCGGGTGTAACAAGAGACGGGGGTGTGTTCCAGCGCACTGAGCACGGGTACAATGGCTGGCTGAATACTCTCGAGAGGATCTACCGCTTTGACTGCATGACAGATGTCATATTATGACCCATTCCTCCAAGCGCTAAAGTGTCACAACAAGCAAGAAGCAAGTGTTCTGTTCTATTCAGTTAATCATTAATTAGGCCTAGAAGTACAAACTTCGCTGTATTTATTATTATTGTCTTCAAGGACAGTCATTCCTTTATATTTCAGGTCATTTGCGCCCAAGGAAGCTGGAGAATTTCCCACTCCATATCCGATTTCTTTCAATTTAGACGTCCCGTTCAGAGGATTTATATTACATAAAATAATGACAGTAATGAACTGTAGAAGACGCGATCTTTCCGTGCCTCGAGGCACTACTGAAGCATACAGATCTGGCGACTGTTCATAAAAATGAAAATTCTCCCTATAACGAGCCATGAAGGCAGAGAGGGAGTAGACGTATGGACTTTCACTATCCTAATCTAGGCGCTAGATAGGGGTGGGTATTGAACGCCACGACCCGGCCACTTTGACCCCAGTACCTATTTGGGAAGAGGCTGGGTGGGCCCCAGATCCGGTCTTGGCGGGCTCTGGCAAAGAGAAAATCCCTTGCACCCAACGGGAATCGAACCCTGGACCGTCCGACACGTAATGCGTCGCTATGCCAACTTCGCTATCTCAGCACCTGAGATTCTTTATAATCATGACATCTCATTGTCAAATTAGCATCTCTCCTGGTCGAAATTCTCACTTCGGTTACACAGTCAGGGTGCTGTCCACTCTCGTCCAAACTGGATCAGTATCTAACGCAACGCATATACTTTACAGGTTGAATTATAACTAAAGGAAGACAACAGTGAGTTTGGAATGATTTTTGACCTTGCTTTTAACCCATCATAGTCCATAATCCCTTTCAAATTAATTAGAATTGTTAACATCAGAGTGTAATTATTTTCATTGCCAAAGAATGCATTTGTTTCTCATGTGAACGGAATGACATAATGGCTTGCAGTACGTTATGCGGTGATACTTTTTATTTTCCGCTTTTGTATGAGGTTTATTCGAATATTTTAACGTTTCACATGAAAGGCTATTGCATTTTATTGTCATTGTCATAACCTCGTTTTCATGTGCAACATAGTGAACATTTGTAGCATTACATCTGCCACATTGGAAGAAAAACCGCGTATGTGCATTCCGGATTTTGTTTGAATAGTAGGTGAACCTGGTGACGTTCATAAATATATTTGTTGTTGATACTTTTTTTTTGTATTTTATGTGAATCCGTATGGATACGCGCGTAGTGTTTTCCACGCTCGGTTTATTCATCTACGATTAAGTATCGAGGCAACAGTGTCTCTGAAAAGTCAGTAGGTTTCTGCAAGGCTATACATCCTCACTGCGAAGATGTAGCCCTCTTTCCGATCACTACCGCGAGAAATTCACTTCTCGCCGTTATTGTTAAATTAAAATATTTACTCATTACCGGAACACGTGGTGGTGCAGTTAGTTGAGGCACTGCGCTACAAGCCGTAAGGCCGCGGTTTCGATTCCCTATGGCGTCACTGGAAATCTTCATTAACAAAATCCTTCCGACCGCGCTGTGGCCCTGTGGTCGACTCAGCCTGTAACAGAAATGAGTACCAGGAACATTTCCTGGGGGGTGAAGGCGGCCGGTGTGTATGGCTGACAACCTTACACCCTCATGTGCCGATTGTCTTGAAAACTGGGAGCCGCAGTCCCTTAGAATTATCAGGGACCGTCCAGGCCTGGACTGGAATTGCTTGACTTTTACCTTACTCATTCTTAGTGCGCCCTTTAGTAATAATAGTAGTAGTAGCTGTAATAGTGAAGGTGGCGGTGTAAGTTGTGCTGTTGTTGTGTGTGAATGTGAAACTTGGTCTGTCACTCCAAGGCAGAGATTCAGAAAATTTGCGATGTGGTGACCCCTAAAATAGTAAATTAATTTCTGCTACCCCTCCCGTTAACAAGACAAAGTATTTCTTTGGAATTAGTCTTATGTAATAAATACATATAACATTTATTTTCAAGAATAAAATCTTAATTTACATATATCAAAGTAAACAATGCTGAAAGCCTTAAAACTGTATAAAATCAACCTGTTTCGTTGAAAATAAAGAAAAAACTTCGGATTTAAAATAATACATTTGAGAGGAAGGTTTAGCTTCCTTACTGTCCACATTTCCTAGAATCTGCCTTCCATTTGTTGAGATAGCTACTCTCACTTCTCGTTCCACATTCATTTTTGATAGATATTTGCTCTTACAGCAGAAAGGTAGGGAAACTTGACTCGCATAAACAGAAAATTGAAACGGCATCAGTTCCTCAAAGCCTTCTGGCACAAGTCTTTGTATTCATGTTGCATGCAGATCCAAAATTTGGGATGATCATTGTCGCAAATTTTTCAAAGAAATGTTAGAAGAGACAGCAAAAAATTTCTTCTCTTTCTTAGTAGTTAGTGTATCAGCTGTCGTCATACCATCGGATGAGTTCGCTATGAAGACAAATTTTGCTACTGCTGTGTCTGAGAAATAGTTTTGAAACTGAGACTTCAACGAAGCAAATTGACTTAAAATATAAGCCTTAATATCGTCACTGATTCGTGTATTACTGCCCCCCAGTAAGTTGTTTTGAAGTATGTCTGCCACAGTCAAGCTTTCATAGTGAAGATTTTAATTCGCCATTAAGTTGGAGAATATTGTTATCACGACTTGGCTGTGAAATACTAGAAGATTTCATCTTACCAGTCATGCCATATTGTTAGGCTAACTGCTTACTGAAGTTCCAGTCCATAATCGTGTGTGTATTACTATTCCTGTCCGTAGATATGTAAGGGTAAATGTCAATTCTCTCTTCGAAAATACGTGTCAAAATTTTCCAAAAGACTGCCATCTTCACTCACAGTGAAACAATAAAAAAGTGTAATTTTTACTATTAGGTCCAACTCGTACACTAAGTGTACGCTTAAGAGTACGAGTTAGTCCTAATAGTACAAATTAAATTCATATGTACACGGTATGGAAATTTTAAATAAAAAAGTGTCTTTAACACCCACCTATTCACATAACCTACCACACATTAACAAGCCTGGTTTTTATACAATTCACATCCTTTGTGGTTGTTCTTTGAAACTTCTCCAATACTGGGCTCGGATTTCGTGAAACAACAGCTTGCTGTGACTCGGACAGGTTTCCCAAAGGGCAGCAGGACGTTTTCGGAGTATTAAAGCCTGCAGCTCCCTGTGGTAGCCTGACATACACCGTACTCCATCGGTGCATATTCCCACGTAATTTGGCCGCTCTAAGGCATTTGCTTTATCTGTCATGTATTTATCATTAAAATCAACAGGAGATGCAATGTACGTGTAAAAGTAACATTAAGGCATGTTCGCCTAACCATTGTTGCTGTGGGAAAGCAATAAATATTTAATATTCTGGGTGTGTGTCTATATCCTTAGTTATCCTGCATGCAAAGGGCATGCGCCGCATTATATTGTCATCTGTGGCCTGTCCTCCTCTACAATATTTTTGCACATTAACTCCTAGCAGGCACGGTTTTAGCTAAAAAGTTATTGAATATAAAATATGCGTTTTGGATTTCTGTACAATTTGTCTGAAATTTTTCTCATTCTAAGAAGAATTCAGGGAACAATTGTTATAGATTTACGTTGGTCTTCATGTAAAGTGCCCGTTATTCTTGTCAGATTTTAAAGAAAATTTTAATTTTCTAGCCAGTTTTTCGAAAAACAATCAGATATCAAATTTTAGGAAAATCCGTCCAGGGGGAGCCGAGTTATTCCATGCGGACAGACGGAAGGACAGACATGACGAAGCTAGCAGCTGCTTTTCGAAATTTTCGAGGGCGCCTAAAAAAGGTCTTCAAATTCCCTGCTTATTGAAATTTAATTAAACGAAAATTCTTGCCGTTATTTATCGCTTAGCTATGTGAAGAAAATGCTTTGTTTGTTACAATTTCAGTTATTTGCTCATTTGTATACTGTAATATATCTGTCTTTCGGTTAGTAGATGAAAGGATACTATAAAGCTCTTTGGTCAAACACTCGTAAGGTATAGTTGTAACGATATAACTACAGGAAAAACAAAATTTTTTGCAACTGTGTGGGCCTTTGTGAACTCGATGATTCTGCACGCACCTTGATAAGAAACGAAAGAAAGTATTGAACAGTCGGTTATATATTTAACTAGTTTGAAGTTCGTTGTATGACGCCATTATTTCTTAGAATGAAACAATAAAAAAGGTTTGTTAGCAGGCCCTGTATGACTTCTTTTCAGGTATTTAGTTCTCTTGGATTTGTACTGTAAAGCTTTTAATGACAAGACTTTACTTTTCCAGTAACAAAGGACCTGTGAAAGCGAATGCTATATAACTTTCCTCATAGGTTCTTGACTTAAGTTTCTTTTATCAGCACTACATGTCGATTGTTCGTCCTGTCCAGCTTCTCTCCTACCACCAAGCAAAGATTTTCCATTTTGTGAGGTAATAAATTTAAAATAGCGAACAGAACACTGCACTTCACTGACACATTCTTTCTTCCACAGACATGGCAATGTCTAGACATACGAGTATACTGCTATACGCCACACAAAAGGACACCGCCGGGAACTAAGGAATATTTGCGAAAGAAGCCGAATCGGTTTATCGGTGGCCAGTGTCTGTGGATCACCAGTAGACAGTAATAAGTGTATTCCATGGTAGGTAGCAGTCACTGGCTACTGTCTATTGACATGAGAGATTTTACAACTGCGTTGAAAATATTAGTACACGAAACGCGATGCCTCAGTCGAGCAAATTGCAAAATTTTGTGGACATTTTTAACATAACGACGGACTCTAACGGGCATATTTAAAAATTCTGTAAAATAAAAATATATGGGTATATATACATGTGAGCAAAATAGTTTCACAGTAACTTTCAATACCAGATAATTATCTGAACAATATAGAATTACTGGCGGTTCAAATAACCCTGTTGCCGGTGCTAATGAAAGCGTAGGCAGAGGAGTAAACCGGAAGTCAGAGTTCAGCTACCATTTCATGGTGGGCGGGGGGGGGGGCGGTTCCGACACGTCTCTGTGTTGCTTGCGACTGCCATGTGGGTGGCGACGTATAGTTTAGGATCTCTACCTTTAGAAAAGACCGTAGATTGAGAGCATTTATGAATCAGGCGCCTAGAAGAACATTTGCACTGTAAACTGTAGGGTGTGGATAAGGAAAATTAGTGAGTGAGGACGTTATAATTTGTACTGCTTAACACATATTATTGTATTTTTAAGGCATGGATTGTAAGTGAATTTAAAAATTTAACAGCGTGGTATCAACACATACGTTTAATCGAATATCACATTGTGGCGATAAATACAAATTTTTATTCTGCTATTCGTCCGTCTCTTTTGTATGTTGCTGTAATAGTAACTTTAAAATAGGCCACAGCTGCTTCCTTTTGAATTAATCAATCTATTATAAAATATCAGTTTGTCTTTAAGTGGTGCATTGTAAACTTTAGAATTTGTGTATTGTCCAATCTTCGGTCCTTCTTACTAGAGAAACTTTTTTTCATTTTCAGGCGTTTGTCTGAGCGGGGAAGGTTTTTACGGATATATCGACAGGCGAACGGACTGAATACCCACATGAACACGTCTGGCTTAATGCTGGAAATCAGTAAGTGTCTTGCAGTTTTTGAGCAGCTTGGCTGTCACATAGATAAATTTATATAATGGGGTATATATTCTGTTGGCACAACTGTTGTCTTTATGCTGCCTTATTAAACAAAATGCTTGGAATTAAAGTTTATTACTGCAAAACTAAAGATTCGTGATGCCTCTAAAGCTAAAACAGACTTCATGATATTTTAACCGTTTTATATCAATAGGTAATTGTACATTAAATCCTTGTAGCACGGAGTGTTTGCGACCGTACTTATTTATGCGAATGGCGGTAACAATATAACAGCTGACAATAGCAGAGCAATGATTTGTAATATGCGAGGAAAACCAGGAAATCACTATGTCACACAATAATTCCATTAGGATAACACGATCAAATTGCAACAGTGTTTCCCATGCCATTAATTACAATCAAACTGCTCCTCTAAATGTGGACTCGAGTTTGAAACCGACGCTTACGGAGTAATTACTGTATAGATACCAACATACCGGGGAGTTCCATGACAGGATACACAGCGGATTCACCTATCTACACTTGCTTTGCAGTTTCATATCTAGATGAATTTACTGCCATGTAGATAGGTTTATATCACGCATCCCACGATTTTTTACACATTACGAAACATACGTTGCAGAAATGTTTTATGCTGAAGTCTGCTTTGTGCGAGAGGAGGGGAAGATAAGAATAGCGGGGAAAAAAGAACGCTTTCTCAGATATTGGTAGCGGAAGCAGAGGTTAAAGGCAGCGCAGCCATGAACTCTATTATTTGAATATGCAAAATTGTATTCCGTTTTGCTTCATACAAACGCAATATAGGACTGTTGTTTGAATATGCACAATTTTGTTGTGTAGTTTGACTCATATGGACGTATATATAATTGTTGTTTGACTATGAACAATTGTATTCTGTAGTTTGCTTAATGTGAGTGACATGTAGAAGTGTTGTTTGGCTATGAACAACTGTATTCTGTAGTTTGCTTAATGTGAGTGACGCGTAGAAGTGTTTTTTGACTATGCAAAATTGTATTCTGTAGTTTGCTTAATGTGAGTGACGTGTAGAAGTGTTGTTTGACTATGAAAAATTGTATTCTGTAGTTTGCTTAATGTGAGTGACGTGTAGAAGTGTTTTTTGACTATGAAAAATTGTATTCTGTAGTTTGCTTAATGTGAGTGACGTGTAGAAGTGTTGTTTGACTATGAACAATTTTATTCTGTATTTTGAGTAATATGAACGGCGTATAGGACTGTTACTTGACTCTGCACAGCTTAATTCTGTAGTTTGCGTCCCATTAACACCATACATGACCGTTATTGACATTCTCGTCATTATCATCGCAATAAATTTTCCCCACTCAGCTTCTCTCTTATGCAGTTATCAGCGAACTGACAAATACCACGTACGCCGATAAAAATTTTCCCTGTAGGTAAAATCCAGCGGTCTTCATAAACAATAGTTTTCTACGGAATTAGTTTAATTATCTGCTGACGGTTCCGTTTATTTGATATGGAAGACATAAGTGGTTGAAAGGAATAATCTAACACATAATAGTGATTTGTGGACTGTATGGTTTAGTTAAGAAGGGGAAGTTAAGTATTATAATCTCCTTAATTGTTTTGGGTCACCCTTTTCTTTATCAGTGCTTCCTATACACAAATATAATTTAGTATTTACGCACCACGTTCCACTCCCCTGTCATGCTTACCAGGATTAAACGAAATCAGACAGTAAACAGCTGTCCATTTTCCTCCTACTTAAGTTCATCTGCTTCAACTTCAATCGATTACACATTATATGTGCTTCGATTCAGATTCATTGTGAACATGTGAATACCTTTAACATAAAACTGGATTTATTGACACCAACTGAAACACACATAATAGTACTCCAAGATTTACCGGTTTACACCTTTGATAACGAAATTCCTTGTCCTTGTGGAATCCTAATTCTTATCACTTTGGGCTTGCAGCTCACCTCTAGAGTTATCGCGAAAGAGTTCGATCTAAAAATAGCATTGTCTTACGCATTTTCACCAGAAGTGTTTCTTACAATAAGAAAATCAGTACAAAACGGAATAGAGAAACATCGAAAGAGAATATATCTTCTGTGGTGCATATAAAACATAAAGCGGCTTAAATTCTACCACGGCTTGGAATCTGGTAGAATCTAACCCTTAGGTTCGTGTAATGAGGCGTATATTTCCGAAATAAACCTTATGGCCCACAGCTGGTTGCTGGTCTCCCTAGTGCGAAATGCTATGTGGGCTTTAATTCACCTTAATCCCCGACCACCCAGACACGTAGCGTACGGCGCCCCTCACATCCAACAGGTATGATAAATGGCATCCGCGCCCCGTCCGGCGTCGTAACCAAACTTTTATCGCGCTTGCTACTGTTTCGCTACTACAATTGATTCTTTCTTCACCCTCCCGTGCCTACCCTACGTCTCAGTAAATAGCTTCCTATAAGCAGGCATTAAGCATCCTGCAACCTTCGAGGGAACAGTGATCGCCTGCTGCATAGGTGGCCAGAGATTTGGACTCGGTGATCTACTCTATGACAGAAAATATTTCGCGATCTGCCGCAGTATGTAACATATTACTATTAGGTCAACTAGAAAAAAAATGGAAAAAATCATATTAACATTAAACATATATAAATAGAATTTGTTTGTTTTTTAAAAATTGATCTTTTCAAGCCACAACACTTTACCATAATGAGAATGTGTTTTTTATTAGCCTTTCTTTTGCGAAGTTGATGCATGACACTGCATATCTTGCGATAACTTACTGAAACAAGGTTCGTAATTACTTAGGCACAAGTTAAGGCACGTTTTAAAGGTTCATCGGTCAGAGGACTTGGGTCTGTTGATTTAGTTATCTTCATCTTGGTGGAAGATTTCTTCGCAGAGGTACGTTGATCCAGAAAGTGCTGTCAAACGAAGAGATATTGATCGTACAGAGGTGGCAAACAAATTTGAATGCAGACCAAAAAGCGGCCGCGATCGACCAAACGACTGGCTGCGATGGAGTGTTTGGGCACCTCTCGCCCAGTTTACAAGGTGTGATCAGTAAGTTCGAGGGCTAGTTCTGTAACTCCGATAGGGGGAGGAGTTGGCACGGATCTCTTTGCTCTACTGTGGCCTTGAGTCTCCTCTCTCCACGGCACAAGGGATGGCGTGAAACCGTTGGGCAGTGTTTCTCCAGCTTTGATCTAACGAGCACCTGTACGTGTGTTTCGTCGCATTTCGGCTCGCGCTCAAGGTGTCTGAAGAGAATGAGTTGCGTCTGTGCAGCGAGATTTGCGTTTAACTTGGGAGAAACGGTGCGAAGATTCTTGAAGTGTTATAAACTGCTTTTTGTGATGAGTGCTTGATTCGTGCTCCAACGTTTGAATGGTTTAAAATGTTTCAAGAAGACCGAAATTCAGTCAATAACGATCCGCGATGCGGGCGAAAACCAACAAGCAGAAATGATGATTCTGTGACAAGTGTGCGAGAATTAATTCGTGAAAATAGGTGATTAACAGTGCATGAAATTTCTGGAGAGGTTGGCATATCTTACATTACCTGCCAAGCCATTTTGACAGAGGATTTAAACATGCGACACTTTTCTACGAAATCCGCTCCTCGTGTTTTCACCATCGAACAGAAGGAACACCGCTTGTCTGTCGCCACTAATCTCCTTCAAGAGGCAGAAACGGATCAGAAGGCATCATCACAGGTGGCGAGACGTGGGTTTACGGATATGATACAAAAACGAAACGTCAGTCTTTGCAATAGAAGTCACCCAAGTCTCCAAGACCGATGAAAGCGTATCAAATGCGTTCCAAAGTGAAAAACATGCTGTTTTTTTTTTTTGACATGGAAGGGATTGTTGACTATGAACACGCTCCTGAAGATCAAACAGGTATCAACATTACTGTATTCAGGTTCTGAAACGACTGAGACTCACCTTTTCTCGAAAGAAGCTATAGAAACGCGTATCTCGCGCGTGGGCTCTTCATCATGACAATGTACCGGCGCACACAGCTGAATCAGTTCAGGTTTTCTTTAGCAAATCGTGGCATTCCTCTGGTAGATCAACCTCTCTACTCCCCTGACATGGATCCCTGTGACTTATGGCTGTCTCCCAAACATAAAATGGCACCAAAAGGACTTTGACACCATCTAAAAAAAATGCAACGAAGCACCCGAGCAGTATTCCAAATATTAATTTAAATTGTTTCCATCAATGGCAGAACCGCTGTCGAATAGTGCATAGGTGTTTGTATCTGTAAGCGATAAAGAGTTTTCTTTTGCTGAACCAGTCGCGGAACATTGATCACACCCTGTATAAGTAGACGCTACTTGGTAACGGCTTTGTGACAAAATTATTAAACCAAATTAAAGTAAACTGATATAAGCAGCAGCTAGCATAGCATCTTACATTATACAGTACACTCTCAATTGTCCGTGTGCGGTTTATCCGGTTGGAGGATTATCCGTGCACGATCGTAAGTTGCTAATGACTAGTGACGAAAGAAAGAAATAATGTGAATAGGAAAACGAATTGTGAAGATATAAGGCGGTAGGATGTGCACTGGATGAATCTAGCTTAGTCGCTGACTGTTGTGAATAGAGTAATTAAATTTCAGGTTCATTGTAATGGGAAGAGTTTGTTAACTAGCTGCGAATCTATTGGTCTGTTAAGAGAAACGTCATTCCAAAGGTTATTTATTCTGCAACGAAAT
This sequence comes from Coptotermes formosanus, assembly GCA_013340265.1. NCBI lineage: Eukaryota > Metazoa > Arthropoda > Insecta > Blattodea > Rhinotermitidae > Coptotermes > Coptotermes formosanus. The sequence goes on along the minus strand of BLKM01007528.1, from coordinate 173,399 downwards.
TAATTTCAGCTGCATTAATAGCAATGAATGTAAGTGACTCTCAATGAATAGTAGTTTCGTTGACTGTACACCATTTTGGCTGCAGTGGTTGTATTGCTCCTCTGCCTCCCACTCTGTGATCACTCGTGAGTTAACTTTGTATAAGCCTACGGAATGCAGCAAAGAAGCATAAAGCCGTGTAACATACATTGTAAAAAAATTAATGGTTCTGTTTATCAACATGCAGAGTAATTATCTATAGGATAATCTGATCAAACTAAAAAGAAATTCCTTCAAGAATTAACCTCTTTTGTGTAATTTAATTATATGGACCTTACAATTTTTGTTCCCATAGTTATTTTTAAATCTAACTTCTCGAGTAAATAAAGTTCAGAGATACTTGTAGTAATCACAGTTTAAAATGTCAAACACAGATACATCTTACGTGGGTCTTTTCGTTACATCAGGGGTGAAATCGGTGTGATTCTCGAAAACAGCAATGTACGTGAAAAAATTGTTTTACTTAACGAAGATGTTTTAACTACAGCAAATGGCATGGAAAGTGACACGATAATTGCGGATGATTGATTTAAAATTATATGGGGGATATGGCAGCCGTGAGAGTGTTTTATGGGGTCACTATGAAGTTTGCCTTCAGGGAAGTGTGGCTGTGTTGTTTGATACATAAATACCAATGTTTCCTGCCCTGAAGGTAGAAGCAGCAAATTCATCCCAGCGTTTGTACCTATATACAGCATTATACAGCGTCATATCTTAGAAGAGAGTTATCTTCATAGGGCCAATAGACCGTCGTGACAATTTCTGGGAAACGATCACAACATCACTGTTGCAAGGCGAGTCTTGAGGCTTAGTTTCAAAGCGCGCCACTTCACAAAAAATAAGAAGTGCATTATAGTATCTGGTGTGCGACACACCGTGTTAAGGATTAAAATATATTTCGGCATCTTTCATCAGAAACCTCGAGTGAGTAATTATGTATGGTATAACAATATTTTTGGGAAGTCAAGGACAGCTGTTTGATAATTCAAAATTATAATAGGCTAGAGCTTTTACTTATTAGGCCTAGGTAGTTTTATGATTCTACATTGTTCCGTAGACTTTTATAGGAAAAATTTGATGGCTTTGTAGTAAATTATTCATTATTTGCAACTTATGCTAGACCTGTTTCATGGATGAAAGAATTTAAATTTCGAAGTAAGAAATCCCAATATGTAACATTTCAAAATTAAGTCAACGCCGCAACCCTATTATAGGTGCAGCAAACCGGTTTGTGCCGTGTAGGGAAATAATCGCTGCCTGTAGTAATAAATATGATAAAAACTTCTTGCAAGTAAAATGGAGAAATTTTGTATATTAAAGTGTGTGGTACATAGAGTTACCACCATCTTTGAAGGGTTAAAATCTTCGCGTGTTCTTCTCAGTAAAACAACATATATTGCTTTCATTTTCCCATAAGAATAATAGGGGACGCTTTTCAACATGGCGCTGCAGTTTCCGTATAAACGTCTGAAGGCACTTACACGAACAGACTTTTATTAACGATTAATGCTAGCAGGGGTCCGTGCGGTTATGGACCAAGGAACGCAATAAATAAACTGGCTATATTTCATACTTAGCGACCTGCGACTTAGTTGTGTTTTATTTTATGTGTTTGTAGTAAGAGTGAGTTCACTTGCTGGGCGTCTGCACCACTGTTACTCAAATTTCATTTTACGAGGGTGCGCATAGCAGACGCTTGTTAGACGTGAGAGCCAAAGTGGAGTATGTCCAACTTCCAGTACTTTATTTACTCACATGTCTCTTATTTAATTTCATAGAATTCATACTCTTTAGACACAAAAGAAAAGTCAAAAACGCATCGATATTTTAATGTAAAAACTAAATCCATGAAGCAGATTTCTTCTTGTAAAACTTATCAAGAAATTTATCGCATTTTGTGAAGAGAAAACTTGTGTTTAACTTATTCACAAGCGCCTGCCACTTGTGCGAAAGTACCTGTCCGAGTCCGAAGCTTTGTCAATGCTATCGTAACATGATTGGTTTTAAGGGACAGGAGTTTTTAGCATCTCACCCAGCCCTCAACCTGGAGGACTGTCCCTTGTCAGCTGTCTACAACTGCTTATTCACTATAGTGGCAGCTACGTGCCGGATTTAGAGGCCGTCTCCATATTCCGCAACCGGAGGACGCGCGGTGCCCTAGTGACAGGGATCCACTTCTCGTGGATTGTAACGTAACTAACTTTGTTTTAACAATTCACTGTTGTATGTGAAAATTTTATATTTATGTTTATGATACACAGGCGTTCCTAAGTCTCAGTCTTTAAGCGTAATTTACATAGATTTTTTTCTTTTCATGTTTTAATATTCATTATTCCACGCCATCCAGTGATGGGTCCAAGAGAGTTATTTAAACCTGGGTACGTCTTAATTGCCGTATTTCGCCTGACATTTCTCGTTACGACAATAATAATAATAATAATAGATTTTATAAAATTGGAGGCCATAACAGGAAAATATTCGATACATTCAATACAAAAGACAGCTATATGTGGGTCATCACACATGATAGGGAAAGTACGGCAGACTGAAGCTTGAAGCCTGAGCGGTGGAGACAACCATTGGTTTAAGAGGAAGAGTACCACGAAGAAGAGTCCTGTGGCAAGAGACAAAGAAATAATAATAATAATAATAATATCCGGTTATGGTTTATTTAAGGCCGCTTTCGAAACGTAGAAAGATGGGTAAACGGTGAATTGGAGAGGATTTGGAAAAAGGAAGTCAAGGTGTAATAGAGACATTATCTCGACATTTACCTGGAAGGACTGAGGAAGACCATAAAAAATCTCAGATCAGATAGTCGAAATTACGGCCGTAGTCAAACTGTCACTCCCCGAATACAAGTCGGCGGACACTTACTTGAACCAATATGGCCAATGTAATAATAATAATAATAATAATAATAATAATAACATTCTGGTTAAATGAAGTGCTTCCTTAACAGCGCAAGGGCCAATTACACACAAAACAAATACAACACAAATTGCACAAATACGCACACACACAAACAACATAATAAACAATTAAAAGAAGGTAGATTTGTAACTTCAATTTAATCACAAATTACCTAACTAAATTGAAAATAAACACACATAAAATGTCAGTGGAAAAGCTACAAACGTAAAATCAGATTCGGAGTTATGATTTGCCTAGTATGTACCTGGATCATTGCGTCCCAAATTTGCAGCTGTTGCACATCTAGTGAAGGAGTAATTTTTGGTTGATACAGGAAACAGGTTGAAGTTTATAGCATTGCGAGACGTAGCTGAGAGGTGTATACTGTTAATCAAGGGAGGACAAAATGTTGGTCCCAAGAAATCATGGATGAAAAAGAGGATCAAGTTGGTACCTTCTAACTTGTAAGGTGTTTAACGTCAGGAGCTCAGTAGTAGTAGTAGTAGTAGTAGTAGTAGTAGTAGTAGTGGTAGTAGTAGCAGTAGTAGTAGTGGTAGTAGTAGTAACAACCATATTAATAAACCAAAATATTACAAACAGAAAAAGACATCAAATGCAGATTATGTCATCAGTTTTAGGAGACAGTAGACCACATTATATCAGCGTGCCCACTGCTGGCAAAAGAACAGTACATCAAGCGACATGATAGAGTATGCACTCAACTACACTTCAATATATGTAAGGAAATAGGGGTAAAATTAGACAGTGAACTCTGGTATGAGCATGTACCAAAATCAGTCGAAACAGGTCAAGTGGGCAAGGTAACCCTATTATGGAATCAGCAAGTGCAAACCGACAGAACCATCCCCAACAATAAACCAGACGTCATAATCCGGGATAATGAAAAAGGAACATATATGCTAATTGACGTAGCAATCCCGGGAGACAGAAATGTGATAAAGAAAGAAGCCGAGAAGATTCTAAAATATAAAGACCTTATAATAGAAATACAGTTCATGTGGAATGTAAAAACAAAGGTGACGCCAGCAATAACAGGAGCAACTGGAACCATTTCAAAATCCTTCAGAAAACACTTGAGCAGCAAAGCAAGAAAGCACGATATCAAGGAACTACGGAAAACAGCTATATTGGGCACAGCACACATACTGCGGAAAGTACTAGTGTAGAAGCACAAAAGAGTTTAACTGAAGACAGCGTTGTATGCGCCATGAATAGCAAGCGCGGAATAGCTGCGATACTGTATACCCTAGAAACATAGTTTTCTTCAGGTATATAAGTGTGAATACCCTGCACAAAGGAGATAATGTAATAATAATAATAATAATGTGCCAGATGTTTATCAGATTTGTTGCTTCAGAATTATGTCTAATAACAAAGAGTCAAAAGGTCTGACACATGATGCCTAAATACAAGTAGGTGTAAAGTGGCACTTATCTGCATGTAAGCACTTTGTGGAGAGTCATTAGGCCCCATATGCAATTTAAAGTGACGAGAACAGTGCAGTGAGACCTGATATCTATAGTTCCCAGATCAAACACTCTGGAAATTAAGAACACTGAACCCAAAGACACAAAACTATGTTTGTATAATTCTTGCATGACATCTTATGTGAAAAGACATTTTAGTTACATACAAAAACACTAATAACCAAGAAATGCACAAAGAGAGTTTTATCACCAATCGTAACACACTCCTACATGTTTCGATCCTGCTGGGTCATCTTCAGGCAGAACTTTTCGTTACCGTTACACTAGGGTTGCACTTTACAGTTGAGTGAGAATGTGCTGTTGACTGTGTACTGTGTTGCTTTTGGAGGCGTGAATTCTCCGCGGTCCGGGCGGGGCCCGGACCGCGGAGAGTTACTGTAACGGTAACGAAAATTTCTCCCTGAAGATGACCCAGCAGGGTCGAAACATGTAGGAGTGTGTTACGATTGGTGATGAAACTCTCTTTTTGCATTTCTTGGTGATTAGTGTTTTTGTACGTTATAGTGCACGGACATGGAACACATTAAATTTTAGTTACACATTCATGCTACTGATATGAATTTAAGTACTTGAAATTCAAGCGTATTTTAACATTTTAATATGCATAACGGGAGGCATTAACCGGCACTCTTGTTGATAACATGTTTTATGTGGTGTAAATACTGGATTTAGCAATATAACGTACTTGCGAGCCGAGTTCTAGTCAGTGTCGACGTTGCATAACAGAATTTATTAAGTTACGTGCGTTAAAGGGTACTTTCTTCAGGAATATGACGCTGCGCCTCTGGGTCAGCGGTTCCACACATTTTGAAGGTACAACTTTCCTTCGAAATTCTGGAAACGCTAAGACAGTGACTCAGAGTCGTATCCGAGAAAAATGCATTTTTTAATCTCACCGCTGAGAAAATCTCAAAAGTCCCAAAAGAAGCGCGTTATTTAAAGATGCTCTCAAATTTTGAGGTTGTACAGCGTCAGTGATAGATAAATTGTAGGTTGTAGAGCGTTAGTGGAATGATACTGACAGGGGAAAACCGAAGTACTCGGAGAAAAACCTGTCCAAGTGTCACTTTGCCTTTTACAAATCCAACATGAACCAGCCTGGGACCGATTCGCCGTAAGAGGCTGGTATCATTACCTGAGTAATGACACGGTCAATGAAAGTGAGTGATGTGGCAAGTGTTTTATATTTCTGCCAAGAACTTTTCTGTGGTGAACAGCCGTGTGCATTTGGGGGTTCATATTCAACGTGTCAAAGATTAGTTTCACTTCTATCATCAAGACGTAATGTGATGCGTGATATGGAATCAAGGTTTCGTGCTGTTGGAGCTCTAAATCCTCTCTGGTCCTGTCTGAGATGAGGGCCGGTAACACTGAGTGGAGACAGGCGGTCATTCTTCATTCACCTCGTAGCTTAAGCTAGATTTTCGGAGGTGCTACTGTAATCTATTCTGTTTTCCCCCCATGTGGTCCTTAATGGACCTGTTTCTTCGACGCATATTATGGATCCCGCACCTAGGTTAGGTTTTTCAGGATCCAACGGGATATTGATGGCTTCCTTCTCTATGTGGTCTACGCAAGCCGCCTCTTTCTGGCCAGCAACTTGGTGACATTGAAGTGTATCCAGTGACATACACGTGTTTTGGTGTTTTGATATGCAAGCGCTTAACTGTATGTGTCGTGCCTCATTCCGATGATGCGTTGTTGACCTCGGTATTAAACGAATTTTCAGCTTTACTCGTGTTAGTATATCCACAGGGAAAGGGGTTCAGTACTTACTGAATAGGAGACTGAATTGGGCCGAGGAACGGTCTGAACGTGTCGAAAAAGAGAAACAGCTTTGACTGTGCCGGAAATTTAACTCCGATTAGCGGGTCTTTCTGTGAATGTTCTAAGGAGTATGTTGGCCGAAGTTATCAGTAAAATTAGATTAATTACTAAAATGAACGGGTGTTGTCTAGATTACATTTAGATTTGGAGTGTTTTTGTGCTTTATTTCAGCCATTACATCACGCAAGTTATTCACAAGAATTCAACTTCCATGGCATGAAAACTTTAGAGAAACACTGACGTAGAAGTGCCATAAAATAATAATTTTTGTTTGTATTTCTTAGTTTGTATCTTTACCTTTCCCCCTTGCTTTCGTCTTTTTCTTTATATTTCTAAATTTGATTATTATTATTTTGAGCATTTACCATTCTTGTAAAATTTTCCCTCAGAAGCGACGTTTCGGAAACTGCATCCGTTTTCGTCATCATACGCACAAGAGGAAAGAGTCATATAAGATGGGCCCGTTAAAAAAAATTAATGCGTCATTGAAGTAGTATCCAAAACTAGTGATGTTATGTTTAAGGTTCTCAGTGTGGTGAATATTACGGTTGCTGTCTTGTGGAACGTGACGCCATGTAGTTCGTTTAAATCCTTCTCTTTTTTTGTGTACTTCAACTTCTTCTTGTCTTCCATATTTTCATATTTTTTCTTTCTTTTTCCCTTCTTTTCTTGGTGCCTTCTCTATCCACCTTCATGATATGCCTTATTTCATTAGTTCCGCACATTCTTCGTCATCTAATTTTTACATTATATTCTCTTTCCTTCTTATACTTCGGCTGAAGGGTAAATCACGTAAAAGTTTGATATAACATTTAAAAATCTGTATTTTTTAAATTTCGGTTTTGGGCGTTTGGGAGGGGGGCTACAGCCCGGCAGGGTCCCGCTTTCTTAGGTGCGCCTCTATCCAGCAGCATGCAATATTGCACTTCAGATGAACAATGAACGTAGAAACCTGTAAACGTCTAAAGTTTCTATTGTTTACATTTTTCATTTCAACCAATGTTGCTACCGACTTAACATTTTGCTGGACAGTTGCATCTATATATGTCTGCTGTTTTAGATTTAAAGAAACTTGTATTTAGCTCACAGAGGTTTAACTGATTCTCGGAATAAACAACGATAATTTTCCTGAACGTCCATTAGTTTAATTAACCTCATAATTAACGTTCCGATTTTGTACAGTAGAGGGCGTAAACTTGTACATACTATTCAAATGAGATCGTCTTTTAAAGAGGTGAACTGAAACTGACGGTACGCGTTTACATTCCCTCGCATAATACTTCATAACACACACACACACACACTCATCTCTTCTGTGCCCTAAACGCCATTGTACGGCATTGTGCACTTACAGAAACATAAGTGTCGGTTTTGCTCTCCAGTGGACCGTAGCTCTGAATGTTGGATTCGAAGTACTGAAAGATTTCACCCCATCCTTTTCTGCACAAGACCAAATACACACGACTTTTTTACTGCTGATCCTTACTGAGGGCATGAGTGTTGTTCTTCCAAATCCGATTTCCCTGTCTGGATTTGGAGGTGGGGAGGAAAAATCTGTAGTGCAGAGAGGGTTGTCCTGCACTCGACTCGCTGGAATTACTACATAATCTCATTCACCGGAGTACGCGTAAAGAACCATTGTGACGTGGCACGGAGAAATCACGAGCCTTCCTGCAAACATTGCACCAATTACGATTGTTGGGCCGTTAAATCTGCCAACTCGATTGAGAGTCAGGCTGGTCAAAAAATAAGTTTACAGCATTTATAATTTCTTAACTAAACAAGTTACATTGATTTATTGCTTCCATATTTTATCACCTGTGTAAACCTCGCCAAATATTTTTCATGTTTGCGAGCTCTTGCCGTTGTGCTTCATAGAGTGCTCAGCAACAAGCACATAATATTCTGTCCAACAGAAAACGTGTCTTTATTCAAGAGCAGCTACATATTTCTTTCTTGACGGACCACCATCATTGTCAAGCGTTGCATCAACAACTGTTGTGCGATACTACCAAAACACGGCGTTGTGCATACTCTCAGGTTGTCACGCGTTGCACCAAACAACTATCGCTGCGATATTACCAATAAACGAAACTAATAACAAATATCTCGAGTATTCTGCAAAGAAAACCACGTAATATTAAAAAAGGGCATTTCAATAAGCAAAAAGATATGAGACAAAACCGAGACCATCGTATTGCCATCTCTATGTTTTTCGGCGTGACATATGCAACAAAGAAGCGTCAGATCTACATGCAGTAGGTAATCGACGCCAGAACTCCAATTTTACACAATTTTGTCCAATTACTAAATATTTTAACACCATTAATATACATGTTATTATGATCTACATAAATGTTTCCCAAATGTCAGCTGCTGAATGACTAAAATACTAAACATGTGCAATAGCAAATAGTAAAAAAATTCGTATGCTGAATCCATAAATATTACAAAGTACCTTGTTTTTTAGAGCATTGTGTTGAGCCGGAGGATGATGATAGGTTAAAACGAAAGCATGTAGCGGTTCTTCAATAAAGGTACATGGTTTTGTTAGGCGGAATATTAGGGGTTTGTTCCTGAGCGAGATGTGTTCCGGGTGATCAAATCAAGAAGAATGAGATAAGGGGCCATGCAGCACGTATGGGGACGAGGAGGGGTACATAAAAGGTTTTGGTGGGGAAACCTGAGGAGAACAGACCACTTAGAAGACCTAGGCAAAGAGCGGAGGATAATATTGAAATGGATCTTTCAGAAGTGGGATTGGGGGTATAAAGTGGATTGATCTGGCTAAAGATAGGGAGAGGTGGTGGGCTTTTGTGAATGCGGTAATGAAACTTCGAGTTCTATAAATGCGGGGTATTTCTTGACTGGCTCTGACCCGTTAGCTCTGCGCATGATGTTTATTTTAGATTTTTTACAGCACTGAAGCAAAATCATAGCGGCAGCCTATTGAACGGTGGTCGGGAATTGGAAGCAGTTGTGTGACGTGATGGCTGGACTCGGGCTGACATAAACAGGGGCTAGAACACGTCCCCCCGCAGCTACTGTGTGTTGTGGTGTGCGGAGACAGTGCACAAGTAACCAGAAAGCGGTACAATTAAATGCGAGCTGTCCTTACTGCAGCTTAAAGTAAAGAGCACACTCTCTATACGTTGTAAACTTATTTTCTGACCTACGCACATATAACAGTGGAGAAAAAGTAAGAATAGAATGCCCAGTGCCCAAAGAAGTAATAAAAGTATTAATAAGTCGTAAGGAGTTTTGGGTTATTTGATTGATATTTTGCTGTATATATATGTATATGTATGTAGTTTTATGTACATTGTAACTGGTTTAATTCAGTTTCTATATGTTTCGGTCAATTATAAACTTTCTTATACTGTATATTTGTAATACACAATTATACAACGCTACGTGTTTGGGTACGGCCACACTGCCCACACGCTTGCTGGCGTGGCTAATATCTTAGCAGTATTATAACGTGTCATTCATAAAGGATAAATTCGAAGGAGATCTCTATAAAATTAGTGGCTCAGTGCTTCTTTTGGTTGGTTTCAGGATTATTTGAAAATTCAAGTGTCGATGCATACGCCACAGCTGTACTGATCTTGTCTATGCTCAGTATTTCTGGCAGTTATAGGATTAATTGTTGTAACTTGGTGGCGTATAATGGTTTTGTTATGTTTGGTGTTTCAACAGCTGCACTTTTGTGGGCATTACCTCCTGACACTTTATGTACTTAACTTATTGTGAATTTGTTACGACACTTCATTCATAGTGCTGCGTGCCGAATACACAAAATAGTGTGTGTCCATGTCAGTAGGAGCCATAACGCATGAAAAAATAAAGACAAAATTTCGAATAAAAGAAAATAATCACCAACAAATGCACAGTGGGTATTATTATATTCACTATAAGAACATCCTACATGTTTCAACCCAGCCGGGTCATCTTCAGGGAGAGCAGTTTCTTTACACTATGGCTGCACTTGTATAGTTGAGTGAGAATGTGCTGCTGACTTCGCACTGCGAAGTCATTTTTTCGAAGATATATGCAGACATAACCACACCAAAAGTTATGAAACTTAAAGAATCGCACTCTGAAGGGTTAAAATATATAAGTTTACTTTGAACAGAAGTTTTGACAAACTGATGCAGAGTGTTTACACGTGTTGACATTTAACTGCTATGAATAAGACAAAGTACGTAGTGCTAATGCATTTTGCACATTACAGTTTCCTAGAATGAGAGATTTTTAATTAATTGTTAATACTTCCCCCTTGCTTGACAGTAGAAGGGTTGCATTAAATTATATGGTGCAAGAAGGAAAGCCGGAGCAAGTCGAATCCTGTCGGAGTAGAAGAGTTCTCTGTTTGTCAAAAGGCAGCAGCTTTGAATCAGCGTACAGCTTGTTGCTGTGTTGCAGGATTGGGTCGTATTCACTCTGGGCCGGTTTCCATTATTTTGGTCACCTTTTCATATATATTGTCAAAATATATGCATCTGCTGTTTTGTGTATGTTTGTGTCCACTTAAATTTTAGGACAAAGACGAATTCTTTAACAAAAGAAAAACCCTGTATATTTGTGATGAATTTTATTTGTATTTTATTTTCATATATTAATTCATTAGTACTTAGTGATGCAGCAGCAGCAGCAGCCGCCACCGCACTTGTTCAGAACTTATCTGCCTTTACAGAATTCGTAATTTTACTATCGTAGTTATAAAAAAGATATTTTTGTGTCATAACAGTGCATTCAGCAACTTCATACGATATTTCTATAGGATAAATATTAACATTATATTTCCATCTACATCTACGTGATTCCTTTCTTAAGGTTTTAAGATAAAAACTGCGATAAAATTAGTGTGTCAAGTATTAAGAGCTTCGGTTTCCTGAGGTGTTTGTTTGAAATAGTTTGTACATAAATACATTTAAAAAGAACTATATTCAGTCGTTTAGGTAAAGTAGGTGGTTCACATCGTTTAACTTAAACGTGTATCAAAAATCCTAATACGGCCTCGAAATTCAATAATTTCGAGGCTTTATTCACCTAGAGCGACAATATTAGTTGTGAGTGGCTACTGAGATATTTCCTAACGGACACGTCAAAGCTATTAAGCATCTGTTCTCGGTCTGGCCACCAGGTACCCCGATTGAGGTTATTCGTGGTTTTACTCCTTAGCTCTAAGCAACTGCCAAATATCGGGATAGTTTCCCAAACTATGACAGGTTTTTCGATCGAACCCTCGCAAATAAGTAATTCACTTTTGTATCACTCGACACTGCGTAGTGTGGGTTAGTCACACGGTTTTAAATGAACCGTAAGTAAACCATGAACAACGCAAATAAATAAATAAATAAGAAATAAATGTTGAAAGGGCTTGTGGCAGTCAGTCACAAAACAGTAATATACAGGAATCAGTGCTCTTGCGCTTGTACAGGACAAGTGTAAGCACCTGTGCAGTAATTACACGCCACTTCTTTCTGCACTGAAGGTCATGAATAAACAAACACACGGATAGAAAGATAAACAGTTCGTGGCGCGTAACATGACGCGGAGACCGATGCTTCAACACTAGCACACGGCTAATGCGTGTTACTATCGTGATATCACCAGTCATTTTTTGCAGAGGGAACATAAAATTTGTTTATTTTCATATATTAAATTGAATCACAAATTCTTAACTGAAAGCATTTTTCAAACTATTCCAATAACATGCATTATTGGTTTGAGCAGAATAATTATGCAGATCTGATAAAAGTAGTTTTATCTTTTTTTATTTAAGTCTTAAGTTAGAAGTTTAGACACGTTTGTATGGCACACAATGTTTTAATACTAAATTTATGGATTATTATGTAAGTGTTTTCTAAGTGGTTACTTCTAACAGGAGTTTTGCCCTATGGGTAATCTTTAGGTCATATTAAACCAGTAATATGCAGTCGAGGGAACTGTTATTTTATGTTCAAACTCCGTTTAACGTGGCCGCTACTATTATGTGCTAAGTCATCCAGTTCGTATTCACAATGTCACTACAGTTTCTAAGCATAAATAACAAAAATGCGAAAAATATTATTGTCTGGTACGAATTCGAAAGCGAGTGGGAAGGAGAAAGCATACCAGCCATCCGCAGTACATGGTATTCCGTTAGGCATAGCTGTCAAATATTCAGTTTTTTCCTATAACCCTCCAAACAGAAGCAACTTTCAAACACAAGTGTAGCAGAAGAGACCAGTGTACAGAGTTAACATGATACGAGGCAGTTTGTGTGTGTGTGTAGGCCTATACACACACACTCACTCACACACACACACACACACACACACACACACACACACACACACACACACACACACACAGACAAGACAAGGTCTCTTCATGTAACAGGGTGAAACAATATTCACGCTCTAAATACACACAACCTCCTCCACAAGTGTAACTTCAAGGAAGCTGGGATTGTGACGTCACGACAATACCCAAGCTCCATTGTAACTGTGGAAACCTGGTAACCATGGAAACGAGAGCGTGATTTAAGCTTAACGCGGGTTCTATCACAAACGTGAAAACCTAGATGTGACTCACTTCATCAAAGGGCACTGTGTAATGTAGATATTACATATATGTCACGTGCCTTAATATTAAAATAGGACATTTTGCCTGCATTGCATTGCATTCATGAGTTTTCTTTATTCTCGGACTATATGCCGATTATTTTCCTGAAATATATTAAGCGATGACTATTTTTATCGGAAACACGATATTTTCTTAGAGGGAGGAACAAAATTTTTTGATCGTTCGAAAGAACATTTAAAATAATGCACATTTTTTGGGTTGTTCTCGTGCAACAACTCGAGGAACATAACGTACATTTTCATCAAATTTTTATTGGAGGAATTTACCTAAGTCCGTCTAGTCTTCAAAAAAGGCAGAAGGAGCCATGTCTCCTGGAATAAGACACTCTGCTATTATATAGCCACCGATGTTTTCGAGAAACTTGTGCCGTAATCTTCAATACCCAAGAAGTCTAATAAGGCCTTGGGCCTTGAAGTTTGGAGCAGCAAGCTCCTCCGAAACGTCGGTGACTGTTCACCCAACTACTGGAAGTCACATCCCAGAAGGCTTGAATCTTTATCAGTACGGCTCTGATAACTTCAAGTGTCACACAATAACGGGAGTTGTACTCATGGACCTACAGACGTTTCTGCGAGCATCTAAAGCCTAGGTTGTTAAATATTTATCGAGTGGAAAGCTGTGAAAAATGGAAAAACCTTCTCACATCGAGGACTCTTTTTCCTGTATGTTTAATATTTCTCGAGATAATAAAATAAAACTGAGGGGAAATGCAATTATTATTATTATTATTATTATTATTATCCGAATTTCTCACTTCTCAGCTTTAGCTGGGAAATATTCACCTATCCTGGGATGTGTCATCAACAGGATTAGGCTCGGTGGTCTTATGTGTAATTTAGGAAATTTCTTACAACTGAACATGTGCCAAGAATTACCACTTTTTGCATTTGTATATGTGTGTTTGGGTGCAGGTTAAGTCTCTTTAAACTTTGTGACAGTGACTTTGGAATTATTATTATTATTATTATTATTATTATTATTATTATGCGAGGTACGTTTCGTACATATCCGAAACTGCTAGATGTGTAGACAACGTTAGGCTTTAATGGCCTGCGCCATGGCTTAGGCGGTTAGTTGCAGGCCTCTGACCGCAGAGTTTGTGAAGGATAAAGTAGTACTCATGCAGACTTCCTTCCGAGGGCTTTGCTTTTCCGTCAGTATCATTCCACCAACAGTCCATATTTATTTACCCACCGAACAGGGACACTACGTGAACTGAGCAACTGACAACATCTCTAAATTATACACATCTTTATGCTTCAAAGGGCTGCAATTCTACCGAAGAATAAACCTTGCAGTAATGCAAATGGCGTCAATGTTTCCATGGAGATACTGTGCTGAGGACAGAAGTGGGAGTTTTAAAGGCGTTGGATGTTAACTGGACCCATCTCGGCTCTCCTAAAACATACAGAATGAAAAGCTGAATTAATACATGCAAAGGAGCGTCCGGGTGCTCGTTGTTTTCAATTTTGACAACGGTTTCTTTGTTGACAACATCAAAATTTATCTGGTTTGGAAATACAGTATAGTTCTCAAGAAATTTACTGTTCGTACCACTGAAGTGTCAAGTCACTGCATGCACGAAAAGTCATTAAGAGTAAAGATGTAATGGATAAGCAAAACAAAAATATCAGAGTAGATACAGTCCGAGGGAGAAGTCCTCATCATCAGAGAACATTTTCACACCTCGTAAAAGCACAGCATTTTTATTGAGACCAGTAAGAAAAAATATGGTCGGAAGGTATGCACGTCTTGGCAGAACAGTTAGTGATGGTGGCATCTTGATGTTGCCCACATAAAAAATAGCTAACTGCTTATTAATGCATCATTTTTTGTTGTATTGCAAATAGTAAAAAAGGGTTAAAGAAAGTGGATGATGTATTGTTCCAGGAGGGACGGGGCTGCAGTGCGGATGCTGACAGGTAAAGGAGAGAATTGAGGGAACGGGTGGGGGTCAGGATTCCAACATGGCTCTTCAAACTTGTTGGACAACGTAAAGAATTTATTATCCAAGGGTAGAGGGCACTAATAAATGAAAGGTTATGTGAACTCCGTATTACGAATTCAGGTAGGACAGCAAAGTGCTTGGAAGTTGTTTTTCGTAAATTTCAAAGTGCCTTCAGGTTACTAACGAGATTCTTTTTCTTGTGTTTTTTAGCGTACCGATAGTTGTGTGTTTATTTCCTATGAGATAATTGTCGAAGTAATGCTTCAACAAAGCCATCTAGAAGAAACAAGGATGCTGTGGGATACAATGCTCAAACATTTTCAGGTCTTACAGGTATAACCGAAACTAATGTATTAGAATTTTTTGATGAAGTACATGTTTAGTACTTGGAAGTCTGTAAATTTATTTTCAGAGGTTCTTTCTTTCATTAAGTAATATTTTGATATACGAAACTAACCCATAGAAAGGAATAATTTTATATATTTCTGGCTTATATTCTGATAACTCCATGTATTTTATATGATAACAGTATTCTAAGGGAAAAATTGGCCGTTTCATTCTATATCCATTAACTTAATATATGCCTAAAATTTTAAAAGGAGACCAAAACACCTATATAGAGAATATCTCTCTGTACCGCACCTTATATTTGTTCCGTACTAATTTGCATTATATTCTGATACCGAGGTTGGAAGAAGATATAGATTTATCGCAGGTCAAAATACATGACTTTCTTAAGGAAACACTGCAAATGTAGTAATTTAACTGGCCGACCGACTGACTATGTCACCAAATCACTCACTCATTTTCTGACGCTATAACGAGATTGATAGATATTAGCTGGAGAAGCATTCTTCTGTTGCCTTGCTGGAAGATGCGCTTCAAGTGGTCAATTACGGGGAATGTATTCTTTTGTTTCATATCTCAAATGAATTCGTTTTGATTAAACCTTGTTCTTGAATACGCAATGTATTTTGTATAAACAATCTATCAACTACACTCTATGTTTTCCGTGTATTCAACACACCCATATTTTAGGGCGAGACATGCTTAATCGTCAGACTAGACTGTACCACCTCTTTCACTCGATGCAACTTTATGCCTTATTTATCAAAATTCTTACTTCATCCTCCATTCTTTAGGACAGGAAACGGATTATCCAGACACGGAGTAACGAATAATCGTGGCAACACTGTGCTGCCTTATTTCCGTGGCTTTCCATTAATAAAAATATCTGCATGACAGACTCCGATAAAATTGAAAGTCAAAGAAGATCCAAGGCTAGGCTTTCAGATAACTGAGCTAAATTTAGTAAAACGTTTAAAATGAGTAATGCAGCGATGTTCTTCACAGAAGTGTACTATTTATTTCTAAGTATTAATACCTACTGGAAATCCAGTGTTGCTAAACGATTTTTGTTTCGATGATCATGTGTTATTTCCACGTGTGACAATTAGCATTAGCCCTACCTTTAAGCCTTATTTATTTATTATATTTTATTTAAAGACGCTGTCACCATTCTAGACCATGCAGAACTGAGTTGTGTTAGAATGATCAGTGAATACTGAATTGGAAAGAAGGAGGAAAGAAGCTGCCGTGGACCAATTCAATCTACTGTTCCATCACTTAACTGAAGGTAATGAATCAAACCACTGACGTCAGTCGGGGCACTCGCTGTACCGGCTGCTATACCGGCTGGACACCTCCAGAATAGGAGCATAGCCGCTTGAATGAGTTTGCTCGGTAATATTGCGTATTATGCTGGAAGACAACTTGACCTGTCTGTATAACGTATTGCACCCATTGCCCGATAATGCTCTCCTCTCTTGGGGATAATTTTAAAGACAGTCTACAGGAAAATTCCACTCTTAATTACGGAATACTTGAAACGAACAGCCTGTTAGGTACCGTGACAAGGAGATATCGGACCACCGTAGTTCTTGCTGAATGTCATTTCCTAGTTCTAGGGCAGCATGTTTGTAACTGCTGATTAAGATACTGATTTCCACGTTCAATTAATTACAGACACTACTCAAACAGTGATAATTAACAGGAGCGTAACTCATTCTGATATTTTGTTTTAATTTTGTACGTTTCACAACCACGCATATCAAATGTTCGTTGTACATAAAACGATCTGTGCGCTAAGCTAATTAAATTTCTGTCATTTGCAATGTAGCGAGAAATGTGATTTTTTTTTATATTGCATAGAGGTACTGAATATTCCAGCAAGGAATCTATATTCCCTATTACGAATTAATATTGTCGGTATGTGAAACAATAACAGGTCGTAATTACATGTTAAACCGGAGATTCCTTGCTTTGTACATACGTTCAAATTAGGAATGTTTAATTTCTAATATGATTATTCACAAGCATCTGGCACATAGAAGGGCATATAATAGTGTTACGCGTGTACCCTCTCAGGGCGTAACTTCTGAAACGTTTCTTCCTGTTTATGCTTTCCTTACAAACTCAGTGTGAGGTTTTCCACTTTGTTTCATCTCCGAAAAGGTTTAATTGATTCCTTTAATATCTGGTAGAAAAATTCACGCTCATATACACATAGATGAAGATTCACTCTGCAGTCTGTTACAACCCGTACGTAAATTTAAATTCAAGCGGATATTTTTAAAGAAATTTTCTACAGAGTATTGGTATGTTATAGACATCACTGAAATTGACAAGGTTTATTTAAAATATTTTCAGTATAATTGCAATTAAGTGTCTTTCAATGCGAAGTGATAATTTTTATGTTATTTTCTGACATTTCCAGGAAATAAAAATAATTCTTACGAAAATTGAATTATTACGACTGTCAATGAAAGAAACTGACTCAGAAGGAAAGTGTCTCCTTTCACTACAGCATAACGATTCTGTAATTGACTTGCTGTAACAAAGTTATACAGAGTCACGACACGAAGTCCAATTAAAGGTGGAACGAAAAACTTTTCTCACATAAGTAAAAACCCGTAATAATTTCAATACGTTTATTTTCGGTAATTTCCTCCATTGTAATTTAAAATGGTGTCCCTCAATATGAGAGAATATAAATGTGTACTACTGCGCGGTATTTATGGGAGACATCTGCGCAGGGCTAAGAACGTAATAACTGAAAGTAATCTTTTAACGTATTAAGATTAATTTAGGAGAAATAGGCCTATGTGTAACACGTTAGAGTAAAATATTTTCAAAAATGAATCAGTGAAATTCTGCAGGCTTGTTGATGGTAGAAAAATATGGCAGCACCGCAAATCTGGAAGATAATGGAGGAGAGGAAACTGAAATAAAATTTTTATTTTTTTCTTCATCACCGTAAGGGTTTAGGTCTCATGTTTCTTTCTATGTTAAGTTATACAATATAAACCATTCTGTACAGTTAAAATCAAGGTCTTCATTAACTATTTCTGTATGGAGCCCTCTGGTACAAGTTACATATCAGGTAATTTAGAGGCAAATGCTAAGTGAGGGAGAAAATTTGTAGTGCCTAATTAGCTAGTGATTTCCATCTATAGGTTTCGTGTTATTCAACTTGAAGATATTACTGGTGCCACTGTGTTTCATCAGCCTCATAGATGTGCACATACTGCGATACAATTTTATGACTTTCAACAGCCTTATAAAACTTATTCTCATGTATGATGTTTTGAAGGATTTCATTGAATGTTATAGATTGGGAAAAACTGAAATTAAGAAACATGACCGCATCTTCGCTTGACATACACATATATCTTTGTCGCGATATACGATCACTCATTTCCACTTACCATCAGTTCATAACTGAAACAGTATTAAGCACCTTCACAAAGTTGCGAAAGCAACTATTATCTCCATCATGTCTGTCCGTCCTTCTGCCCGCATGGAAAAACTCAGTTCCCTCTGGACGGATTTTCATGAAATTTTATATATGACTATGTTTCGAAAATCTGTCAGACACTTCAAGTTTTATTAAAATGAATAATGGGTACTTTACACGAAGACCTGTGTACATTTGTGATAGTACCTCGTTGAATTCTTCTTAGAATGAGAAGTTTTTCAGACAAAATTTGTAGAGGAAATCAAAGTACGTATTTTATGTTCAAAAACTTTTTCCCCAAAAGTCGTGCCTTTTATGAGATCAAGTGAAACATACTGTACAGTCAGACAAGCCGCAGATAACAACGTAATTCGGCGCTTGCACTTTTATGTCGGAAAACTAAAGCAGTAATTCAGGCGCACACTTAGAATATGCAATACTTCTTGCTTTTCCGCGACAACAACGGTTACGCCAAAACGCCAATAAGCTACGTTATTGTACGTTGCCTGTCTGGGTGGTTTAGCCTCCAACAATGTAGAACAAAGCCAGAAAAATTTGCTTAACAGTCCTAGTGCCGTTCTACATGCAGCTGGTTCATTCATGAAGTCTCTTAGTTTTATTTTTCGATAAAACAGAACGCCTTATTTATGTAAAACTTCCAGATTATTGAAAACAGAATTTATATTCTCAAGAGATAAAGTCAGCAGAAGTGAGAATTTAACTTTTCAACTCCTGCTTTCTGAAATACGAGAATACTCAAAACTACGTCTTTGGAAGTATGTTGCTTAGACTCAAGGGATACATAATTTTTATACGTACTTGATATTCGAAAAACAATTCCAGTATTTCAGATTTTTATATTTTTTTAAGATGATAAGATAGAACTAAAAATATTCCGACTTACGAATACAGAATTAAATCAACTGCTGAGTACAGTATTTACAGACTAATTCCGTCTCTAGTTCGTCTCAGACCCATAATTCATCGCTCCAAGACGATTTAAAATCTTAGGAGCTAACCGAAACCCCTGTGCTGAAATACTTTCCCCCTTCTATGGCGCCACAATATTTATTAAGTTTAATTTTTTCTCTGTGCAATAAAGATATGTTTAAGGGAAACAAAATTTTAAAAGAGAGAAAGCAGCATAAATTATATGATACTGGGTTCTAATTTATCCATAGAGCACATACAATGTGAAACAGACATTCGTGGCCTGAATTTATAATGTGGACTCTAACCACATAAGCAAAACAGTCACATATCTTCACATAAGTTATAAGAAGCAAACTATGTAATAGGCATTTACACTTGACATAATTTCACCTCTTCACAGCATCAATTACGTCCTAACGTCATCTTCCAATAAGACAGCATTCCCTCATTTTAGTGATGCTGTGTGCCAGTCATCGAATGCTCAAAACACAGTGTTATAAGATTTATGAACAATTTTGATCTTTATGGTGTATAAATAAATTATTACGGATTCTTCGTGCAGTTGAACGCCACCTGTTCGATCACGAACGTAACGCAGTTCATAATTATTTGGAATTGAATAAAATTTAATTTCATCAGGATTTTGCTGTCGCAGATATTAAAAAGGAGGCAGCTGTTTACCCACCCGGCAGTCTATATTAACAAACAAAGTCCCATGAGTGCACTACATCGGTTTGTCTTTAATAAAATGTGCGTATGATCTGAAGTAAGTGCTTATTTCATTTGTATTTATCGACGTAAATACGATTCAAATTGCGTCAACAACTTTGCTACTGACAGCGTAATTATATAAGCAAAATAACTTCCCACTGTTAGTTACGCATGCTGCCCAAATATACAAGTCTGTTTTATTAACTGGTTTTTCAGTGGGTCTCTAACACAGAATTTCCTCAGCATGTGACAAAACCTTGAGGCACGCAGACAGTATCCTCAAAGTGTTTCAGGTATGTTGCAAAGCAGATTCATACAGGGTGCCAATGCAGCGGAACTCTGGTACGTATGGAGTTGGATTGAACGCACACACTGAACAGCCTGGTATAGCAGTAATTGTGTAGACATATATTCGTTAGGTGAGCAGTTCGCATCTCGGCCGTGACATCGACTATCCTAATATTTTCATGATTGCATCCATATGTAATATTTTGGGGAAAAATTATGTCACAAGATTTTGGAATGAAAAAAAACGAGCGAAATATCTTTCAACACACATAATCAATTGAATGCGAAAACGCAGTAAAAGCATTAATTTCAAAGAAAAGTAGTATTCATGAATACATGCAGGTTTATGTTCGTTCAGTTTTGTTTCGTGTGTGCTTCCCACAATTCGGAAAACCATGGCTTGGACGGGACGATAAAAATGGATGTTAAAGAAATAGGATGGACAGCGTTGTCTGGAATGATCTGGTCCTGTGGTCGCCTGTTGCAAACGTAGTAATGACGTTCAAGCTCCATACAATGCGGAGAAATTCTTGACTATCTGAAGAGATATTAGACTGTCAGGAAGGTCCCTGCTCCATGGATTTAGTGTGTTAGTTATGTGCTCCCTTGAAATAATATGAACGGGACCATTTCTGT
Organism: Coptotermes formosanus; assembly: GCA_013340265.1. Classification (NCBI taxonomy): domain Eukaryota; kingdom Metazoa; phylum Arthropoda; class Insecta; order Blattodea; family Rhinotermitidae; genus Coptotermes; species Coptotermes formosanus. Next base: position 152,167 of record BLKM01007528.1, on the reverse strand, counting down.
TGCAGGTGGAGAGGAAACTGTGGTGCATAACTTGTGCAGAGTGTTGCGGTGTAAGTGGAAAAGCAGAAATGAAGAAAAGAATAATAAAAACTGGAAGAAAAGCACGTAGGAGATCTGTATAAGAGGGTAGACCAGCAGTTCGCAAGTCTCTCGCGTGCGAAGATCCATTCTTAACTTTTAAAAAAATGTGCAGACCTTCACTTGCTAATATTTGTAGCCTTAGACGCTGTTGACCGGAAAAGTACGTAATGGCAAGAAGTGACAACAAGCGACCATTGTACTTTCATTTACGTCTTATCATTGCAGACACAAACAGATATTTCTGCAAGCTGCCTGTGTTACAGGACTGTGACAGCTGAGAGGAACAAACACGGGCCCTGACAGAAATCTTGGCGCGAAGCTATGTGAATTCAGGAGAGCCCTTGAAAAAGAATCTTTTGCTGCCCCTGGGGTTCCGCGTCTCACAGAATGGAAACCACCGGTTTTGTGTCACTACATAGCATTAACTTATGAACACGTAAGATGTTTGTTATTCATAAATGCTTACACATGTTTACAGTAATGCTGTCTGAAATGGAAAATGTTCAGAGTACACAAATTTCAGTATAAGCACATTTCATATGTAAAAAAAGTCACTAACGTTTTAGATATCTAATATTCACTTGAACCAGACACTTAACGACTCTGTTTACTTAATATTTGTATTATATAATGTGTCTGATTTAATTAGTATCAATCTAAGTTACACGTGTGTAGCCTGACTCCTTGCGTGTCTTTCCACCGTGATGTTGGGTCTTTTGTCTAGGAAATTCCACAATCTTACATGAAAACACCTCCCTTTCACACGCTTCCGATTTCCGGAGGTGCAGTGCCGTATTTAAAATTTGAAGCTTCGCGCATTTGAAGGTTTCCAGGTTTCTACTGCTTCTTCTTCTTCTGGTAAGAGTTGTAGTAAGACGAAGACAAACATAGAGCAGTGGCGGAATTATACTGACAGGGCAAACCGAAGTGCTCGGAGGGCACACAGTCCCACTCTCACTTTTAAATCACAGGTCTCACATAGACTATCCCGGGATTGAACGTGGTTCTTCTTGGTGAGACGCCGGCGACTGAGCACCTTAGCAGTGGCACGGCCTTACTTTGCCTTCCTTCACCTGAAATAATATCCAAACATTTAATTCGACATTATATTAAAACAAATTCTGTCTCTGTTAAAAGAAAGCTTGCTTAGTGACGTTCAGGGAAGTAATCGCTTTTTGTTGCGGGAAACATACCAAATATATGGAGACATTGTGTGGAGAAATTTCAACCATGTGGTGTTCACTAAAAACACTTCTGTAGCGGCGTTACCCACAGGGAAATTTTTGTGAGCAGATGTTACGTTTCTGTGAAGAAGATGAAGGAAGGCAACAGCGTCTATAAAAAAAGAGTCTGGAATTCATCACGTAGGATTAAGTTGCAGAACTTGGCAGTTGGGGTAACCCGTCTAAGGGAGGACGGTACAGGGTAAATCGTGCAGGATTATGTACCAAATTGTTCGAGTCTACGAGAAAAGAAATGCAAACCCATCACCACATTTCTCGGATCCAGTCTCGGATAGTGTTTATCTGGCCTTATTTGCTGGAAATCTAGCAAGACCCGTAAAACAGGCGTAACTTTAAACCTTTTTTTCTGTTGGATAAAACTGTCTGTGTGTTGCTGAACTGCACTTTGTACAAGCAAATTATTTATTCGTGGAGTGTCAGAAAGATATTTAACAAACTTATCAAACTGTAAGTTCAGTTTCCATATTAATTTTCAAAAATAGAATGAAAAATCTTTAAATTATCGATATTGACCCCTCCTGTATAAAGCTACATAACCGAAACAAATTTCTCGATTTAACGTAACATTCAAAAACACTAATCACCAACAAATGCACAAATAGAGTTTTATCACCAATCGTAACACACTCCTACATGTTTCGATCCTGCTGGGTCATCTTCAGGGAGAACTTTTCGTTACCGTTACACTGGGGTTGCACTTTACCGTTGAGTGAGTATGTGCTGTTGACTGTGTACTGCGTTGCTTTTGGAGGCGTGAACTCTCCGCGGTCCGGGCCTAGGAAGGCCCGGGCCGCGGAGAGTCCACGCCTCATTCACAGCACAAACGCAAAATACACAGCACATTCTCACTCAACTGTAAAGTGCAACCCCAGTGTAACGGTAACGAAAATTCTCCCAGAAGATGACACAGCAGGGTCGAAACATGTAGGAGGGTGTTATGATTGATGATAAAACTCTCTTTGTGCATTTGTTGGTGATTACTGGTTTTGTATAATATAGTGCACGGACATGGAACACGTTAAATTTAACGTAACATTGTTTAGAATATAAAGGAATAATGTATCTATCCCTTAATTTTTGGAAGTATTCGTTTCGAATTTTGGCTGGGTATTCATTTCTTCTAGTCTTTTCGTATTTTTATGTTTTCTCACTTTTATTAGAAACATCGGTGCTCCTACCACAGAATTAGTCTCATTGTTTAACTGTATAATGGTATATGATCAGTGGCTGAAAGGCAGACATGTTCCTTTTTGTAACCAATAGCGTAAATTAATTTCAGGTAAATTCGACTCTAAATTTTCCATTTAAGTACAATCCTGAGGGCAGAACGATACAGAAAAGCATATATATTTACATATAACACACACGCGCGCGCGGACACGAACAAGACGAAAAATTAGAACCGAAATTCCTGCTAGAATAATAAAGTACGGATCGACTAAGCTGAAAGTTCAATCCTTCATCCGTTGTGGCCACTAGCGCGCAAGTACCCTCACTGCACTACACGCTACACATACTCAGCTTCTTTTCATATTCCAGTGCAGGCAAAACTTACGGGATTGATATTTAGGTTTCTGCATTCTAATACATTACGCTATTTAAAAAATAAACACGTTTTGCAGTCAGATACTGTACACGTTACTATATTATGCCGCTGAAAATTATATTCTAAGTTTCAGCTGAGGAGCGAACTTTCTTCTGCTGTGCGAAATAGGGTGCCCTCGAGCCCCACTCTATTTCCATCAGTTTAAAAAATTCTTCCGCGTAGTTATTTACACCAGCCGTATTACAAATATCGCTACTGATAACAATTTTCTTTTCGTATTCCTCCACAGTTTCGTTTCTGTACAAATCAGGGCCATGTTATGCGGTACACTACCAACAGCTAGGATGGGAGTATTTAACTCCAGGTCCCATACCAATGTAAGGAATGCTTATATGCTTCCCGGCTACGTATCATCCATCGGGTTTAATCGAATATTCAGAGCACAGTCCTGTTTTGCTTTGTGAAGGACGTTAAATGCGATTCCCAGTCACATTAACATTTTAAATTTTAATTTAATTTTTTGTATCTGTATCATTTGGTAGTCGTATGTAAATTGTGTTTAGTTGTACGGTAAACAAACACAGTAACATACATAAAGGCGCCCACTTCAGTTTAATATGTAAAATCAATAGGAACAGATCGTGTACAATACACTGATGGGGCACGGAATCACGTTACGCGTGCGTCATGGGTAAAAGTTGCCGTTTGTATCACAATCAGGGACAGGCCTTTCAACTGCATGTCAAGTGAATTGCACAAAGAAATGACATGACCTCCCATGAATGAGCAATAAAATTCAGCTAACAATGTACCAGTTTTGTTCTTCGGTAATTGAAAACATGCGGGACTTGTATTCTGTACAAGGCAACATGGTGTATTTGAACGTGGAAACCTGTTTCGGAAATTAAACTTTGTTGGCCTACTAAAAAGAATCGGAATTTTAAATTTTCATCAAAGCGAGTTCGTAATATTTGTTAAGTTAAACAAACCGCTCTTTGAATGTTTGTTTCTCATCTCATAGGGTTTAATGAAAAAAGCTTTTGACATGTCCGCCTACCTGCGTGGGCACAGGAACAAATTTTGGCTAGATTTGTTGCGAATATATTTCCATAGTACTGGACGATATTTGTAATACCAGTAATGTGCCCTCATGTTTTGTTATTAAAGGCCTGAGTCAGTTTCAAACGTAACTCTTAATTATTTACCGAAATTAAATAATATTGTTACAAATTTGTTGAATGTAACAGAATTTCCTTTCTCCAAATCCATGCTCGAAGCGTGAAACTATTGCTCATTAAGGAAAAAAAGTAAGATTTAAAAGTATGTTCCATATTGCATTCTACGTGTTTTACAAACTAATTACTTCAGTTCTTACATCGCATTGGCCTTCGGGGTTAATTGCAGCAGATACAATATACTGTGACAGAGATTTGTGTTATGCTACAGATATCACAATGCACGGAGTTGGGAATAACATTTCGTGGTCTGTCTTAAGACAGTTCCATAGCATCTTCAAAACGGTGTGCTCCACGGAGTTGCATCTAGCGCTTCCACTTTCAGTTTCCAGTATCCTCTCCTTAAGGTTGTCCAAGAGCTTCCTACGTCTTCTTCCCTGGCTTCCCGTCCCTTCTACGTTTCGTTCAATAACGTGTTTTAGAAGGCAGTTATCAGGCAAGATGCAACCAATCCAGTTGGCATTCCTTCGTTTTATTGTACGTAGGATATTCGTTTCCTCTTGGACTCTTTGTAATACTGCTTCATTTTTCACACGATCGGTCCAGCTGGTCTTCTTCATCCTTCTCTATCATCATATTTCAAACTTTTTCGGGTATATCTGATCTGATGGCCGAAGTGTCCAAGTTTCAGCACCACACAAGCTCAAAATGTAGCATTTTACTAGTTTCTTCCTTAAATTTAAGTACAATTTACTGGTAAAAGGAGTCCACATTGAATTAAATAATCAACAGGTTTTGATATCAAGCCCAATGCACTGCCGTCACACGTTTTCTGGTCCCGCCAGATTGACATAGAGTGTAGTGTGGTCACCTCACAAGCAGATGGAGGGTCAGACAGGCAACCCAACAATAACTGGAGAATTTTTAATTCGCGTTGCGAACGAGTGAACAGCGTGTGCACATAAATATTTGTACCGACTACTCGGACATTTGACTCACGAATTTGAAACTCTTATTTACGTGTGGGTAGAATAAAGTAATAGAAAATACGATAACCTACTACAAGTTTTCACATTATCACGCTGGAAAATATTTGTAAATAGAAGAGGGCCTAGACTTCTTCAGCAATTACGCAGCCTCCCACAATGAAAACTGCATAAAACCCCTTTAATGTGTTTTGACCTATTGCAGTATTCTTTTTGTAATGCTAGATCGACTGAGAACAAGCCTAAGCAAGCAGGAGCAAAGACAGTTACGTTTCACAAAGAGGCGTAGGCACAGTACACGCTTTAAAACAAACACAACGCACTAAAACACGCGAAAACACCCGCCTCGTGCCTGCAGTAAATCATATGAACACGTATGTGTACTGACTGCGGAAATGCCAACTTTGAAACTCAATGCAGGACCAGCCCCCTCTATAAATCTCGAATATATGAAGCCTTTTTTAAACACAAACTCCATTTTACATATTTCCAACTTCCATCATTCTCTGTATACCCGATATGTTTATAAAATCGAGTGAAATAAACAAAGCGAAAGGGTTTTTAGTTCAATGACAAAGTAAATATTAGCTTGCATCCAACAGACAAATGACTATTCGCCTAGTTTTAAAACGTGGAACGTATATTCCGTTCTCATTCAACAGACAAATGAGAATATGGACCGCGTTACACATCTGTGGGACAGGTGGGTGGAGAGTAAAGAAAGGGAGGCGGGGTGACTCATACATATGCATGGTGACCACAAAACACGACGATATTTTGTGATTAACCACACCCTGAAAACCCCTACATCCCCAGATTGTGCATGGCAACAGCTGGGAATTATCCTTATAGAGAAGGATGGTTTTCTACCCCCTGCAACCCCCAGACACGTACGAAGCGATTTGTTACACCAACGCGTACTCACAGGTACGCATTTATTTTTTGCAGCATCTGCGCGGCCACTGGCATTACAGGTGTGGGTATGAGCTCCGGCTAGACGTGATATTAGTGGCGGTAAAAATGGAGAAGGATAAACTTACAAAGCATGAAAAAGGGTAACCAGTTTGTGATATTATAATAAATTATCGTGAACCCAAACGAATATTGCCCCACAGTGTTTGCTGTCGCCCCTCTGCTGAGTATTCTGAAAACAAACAAAAAGCAAAGGAATAAAACAGGCTGTATATAATACAATACATCATGTGTGTGGTCTTGGATTAAAACGGTTGTTACTGCAAGAAAACTCGCGACTTTTGAAACAGCTTTTGTCTTACATACCTTTAACCTTTTAAAGCCTAGCGGTAACTTTACGTACTACCAGGCTTAAATTTAATCAATTCTCCATGGTGCTGACATGGCGTTTATGTGTTTTGTACTTATCTGAGAACAATCTGCAACTTTTACCTTGATTTTTTAAACTGAGATGGAGAGTGTTTACTGCGCGGTACGCCCTGAGTCTTTATGTTAGACGGAATGCGTTTCGTCTTTAAAGGGTTAATGCCGAATTTTTGTGACATTCTTCTGTTATAAAAGCAGGGATGGTTTGGAAGTGATTTTGTGGTAACAGTTTACAGCCACGCCTTTCTTATCGCAGGCTTATTTGATCAGACCTGTGTGACAATACTGACTGTCAGTTTCCACTTTCTTTAACGACGTTATCTCAGGTGAATTTGTTACAGGCCCTATATATTGAGCAGATGATTGTGAATTTGAGTTGACGAGTACGTGCAAAAAAGCCATAAAAGTAAGCTTCGAAATGCGAATGGCTGAATAGATAGATAGAAAACATCGGTTGGGACAGCCGGAACAAAGTCAGTATTAGACATTGGGATCTCTATAATATGTAGCAGTAATGTTGTCACTACGCTGTGATGACCACCGGAAAAAATTAACAAGTGTTAAATACTAGTAAGGTAAAGCAATCCCATTACAGGCCTGGACAGGCCCAAAGGGTTCCAGGAGGTTGAGGCTCCCAGGTTTCAAGACAATCGGCACATGAAAGTGGTAAGGTTGTCAGCCCTACTCACCGGCCGTCTTTACCTCCAGGAAATATTCCTGGTACTCATTTCTCTTAGAGGCTGAGTCGACCCAGGGCCATAGTGCGGCCGGAAGGATTATGTCAACGAAAAATTCCAGTGACACTATCGGGAATCGAAACCGCGACCTTCCGGATTGTAAATTAATCTACAGCACGCAAGAAGCGACAGGGTATAAAGTTACTGAATGTACTTGCGCATTACTCTTCATATAAGAAACGTGAGAATGGAATCAGCATAGCTTGTCTTAGGGATCAAAACTGCACACCGTGCTTGTGGCACAGGAATATTAATCGCTACACCGAAGACTTTAATTTGAAATTAGAGCTAAGCCTGACGCCAGCCCCCTGACCTCTAGCTACGTTATCAGTCGAAGATGACACAAATTCTTCCCGCAGGATTTTTCCTCAAGCGGCCCAATAACCAAACTTTAGTGACCAATACTTCTGCATTTCATTTGCCGGATTGCAGTCACACTTTCAAACGACTGCGTCCCAGTCTCTTTATTTATCCATGTTGGGTATTAACTATCCCAATTGATTCTTCTTCTTCTTCTTCTTCTTCTTCTTCTTCTTCTTCTTTGGTACGGTCCTTATAGTTTAACCAGTGCCTCCTTCATAATGATAGCCCATACCGATCTGCCTTCTGCTTTCTTCATCTTATGATATCCATCAATTTCAGATCATTCTCAATACAGTCAAACCACCGTCATTTTGGTCTTCCTGCTAGTCTTCTTCCATCTGAGTTCCCCAGAAATATTTTCTTTACGGTCCTATCATCAGACAATCTTACCAGATGACCAGCGCATTCTAGTCTTCATACTTTTATAGTTGTTACAATATTTGGTTTCCTGTACGCAACTTGCAATTCATCATTAGTTTGCATTCTCCAGCCCTTTTGATGTTTTATTGGGCCATAGCTCTTTCTCGGTATTTTCCGTTCCCGTGTTTTAAGGGGGGGATTTCTTTTGCTCTGTCACTGTCCACGTTTCACAACCATTTGGCACTACTGGTTGAATCGCTCTAGTATATATTTTTAGTTTTGTGTGTTTTGATATACATTTTGATCTCATTATTTTTAGAGCGCCTGGTAAGATAGATTCCCTCTGTTATTCTTGCTCGGACATCTTTTTCCACAGTCGTTAGCCCAGTTGACTAAAGTTGTGTTTTGGCGTGATGGTGACAAAAGGATGCTTCGGTATACAAGTCAGGTGAATGGCTATGAAGATGTATGAGGGGAATCGAGGCATAACTCCATTCATTATGAACATCGGCACTACATGGGGGTGAGTGGTCAGCCTCACGTCCCGGCCCCTGTACCCCCTGAGAAAGGTTTCCTCCACCCATTGCATAAGAAGCTGTGTGGGCCCCAGCGTCGGCCTGGACTTTTGGAGAAGGGAAAATTCTCTTGCCCCCTCGGGGATCAGAAACCAGGATCGTGCAGCCCACAAACTAGTCACTATACCGACCTGCCAGACTTCTGAAGTATGGATGGGATATATTTCTCGAGGAAAATAAGTGGTTGTGTTTCGATGCCCTGACAGGCTTCTTCTGCGAGTTTGGGGTCAGTACTGCGAATGACTGAAAAACACAGTGAGTTCTCAGATAGTACAAACATTGTTTATGTTAACTGTGCTCCTGTCAGGATGGTTGAATATTCGCTCCTTGTAATGACGTGCTTAGATCACACCTCCGCTCCTCCATATGCCTTCGTGAAGTACATAGGAACAATTTTGCCTGGACGATGAACAATACGTAAACTAAAAGTCACGTTTATTTTGCTGGCCAGTGTTGTACGTAAGTGACTGAAATAGATTTATTTTTGAACACAAACCCCATAGATTTTCATCATTATGACTTTTTCACACTTTGCAGATGTGTTTCCTCAACTAGTCCTTCTTCAACTTTTATTTCTTATTCTTATGCTCTAAGCCATGTCTCTCTCGTGTCTGTACATACTGATACGCGTTTGTCGCGTCCAGTTCTCTAAAGCCCTTCTCAAATATGTTTCCTACTTACGTTTTCCCCTGAACTCTACTTTCTTAAACAAATTTGGCACGATTTTCTAATCTAAAATTCGTATTGCCTTTGCTTATTGGGTTCACAATTTTTATTTCTTTTTCCACAACTCCCTCATTTCTACCAAAATCGGTAGGAAAGTAGTGCGTCTTACTTTTTTCTGAGAAACCACAGTTAAGCAATGCTGACAATTTCATATATCATGGGTATATGCTCTACAAATTTCAGATTTTTTTCAAAATCTGCTTCATTACCGACATATTTTTTCCAACCTTCTGTGAGAAGCTGTATGTTGGTATCTCAAAACTATTGCTGAAGCGTCGGAGCTTTTCATGGACGCTGTGTTTAGTTCGTCGTCGTCCGCAAAACTGAGTCCCCGGAGGTCATCCTTCAGGGAGCGGCAAAGATGGAAGCCGGACGGTGCTAAATGAGGTCTCTGAGGAGCATAAGGGAGAACAGTCCATCCCATCCTTTCAGTTGCATGTCTTGTGCACAGACTGGTGTGCGGCCCGGCGTTGTCATGCAGGAGGAAGACGTCGTTCATCTTCCGGTTTGGCCGAACTCTTCCAATTCGCTGTTTTAACTTCTGTAATGTTCGCACATATCGCTCTGAATTGATTGTGGCACCTATGTTGAAGAATTTCCCTAAAAAATTCCTTCACTTTCTTAGAAGACGCAAGCCGACTTTACTCGCAGACGTCTACAACCTGAATTTGTTCTCCCTCATCCTCCCTACAGTCCGATTTAGCAGACAGCGTGCGTGAAGAGCTCCACCGCTTCAGCAAAGAGATATACGCGGCCGGCATACTGCGTCTCAGGCATAGTTGGAAAAAGTGTGTGGATATTGAAGAAGACTTCGTTTAAAAGCAATCTGAAATTTTACAATACATGTGTATAAATTTAATTATAATTGCAATTATACTTTCTAAGAAAAAATGGGAGGCATTATTTTCGTATCGCCCCTCGTACCCAGCAATTCAAGCCATCCATCTACGGTTTAGCGCAGTCCTTCCCTCTTCTGCCTACTCACAGTAGGTGTCGAGGTTGTATATTTTCACTTGATTACACTCAGACACACACCACAGTCGGTAGAACTCCTCTGGACGAGTGATCAGCCCGTCGCAGAGACCTCTACCTGACAACACACAACACTCACAAGAGACAAACATCCATGCCCCCGGTGGGAATCTACGAGTAACCCACGATCCCAGCAAGCGCTCGGCCACAGACCCACGCCTTAGACCGCGCGGCCACTGGGATCTGCTCCATATATGGTACGTGTCTTATTTTCCTCTCAGCTCCGTGAATTTGGTACCCACAATCAGCTCTGTTCAGCTCGTGTGTTAGTGGGATAATTTCTGTACAGAAAAGTAATGGCGAGAAAGACTTCTCCTAGAACACTCATCTGCGTATCTGAATGGGATGTGACTGCAGTACTTCGTGTTTTGTTTTTAGCTGAAGCTTTGTATTCTCTTTCTCCACTGATGATCTGCAAAATCTGACAATCTTACTGTTCAGTCCTAACAATTCTGTTGTTGTTGTTGTTACAATATAAGCTTTCTGTTAGGTACAGTATTACAGCAATTCCGCCTTAAGAATCCCTAATGTAGCAATGGGAGGTGATTTCTTGTGTCACCTATAATGCGGAGCTTCCCATCGGTGGTTCGGATTCATGGTTAATACGGACCATCCCTCACCCCTGGTAGTCGCATTGACCGACAGACTACTGTACATTTAGAAGGGCCTGACTTAAAAATACACCCTTGAAATGAAGTAACTGCACACAACATAATCATTAAAATTTCACAATTACACAGCCATCTAAAAACATAAGTTATGGAAGCAATATTTGATATTGTGGTCAAAAAACTATTCAGTGGATCACGCCATGAGCAAGATAAAGTTTCAATGCCGGTCTCGGGGGTACTGCACGGAAATTTACTTCCCCACATGCTGCCTATCTCGGTGCACCGTACGCTCGTAAATGCGTTTACAGATTTAAAGAGAAACCTCAGCCCTGGGCTGGAGTTTGAATTTGAAGCCTGGCCTTGTTGACGATTTAAATAAAATGCACACATTCTCTAATGTCAATTTAATAATTATGCTTAGATTTACACTTATGTCTTCATAACAGTCCCTAACCATGTGGTTTTAAACGCAGTTATTTGCATGTTTCAATGCTTCACTGAATCTATGTACTTCTTTCGCTTCATTATTCTTGACGAATTAGTCAAAAGAATTAGGAAAATGGTAAATGTTAAATGTTATGAAGATCCACATCATGTAACATTCTTTACCGTCAAGTTACGTAAGTCAAAATATCGCGTATAATTTTCAGATTTTTTTAAAAAAAATTGTAATACACATTTTACTGTGTGCCCTTTTCAACTGATCAACAAGCAACGAAGTACGCAAATGATGTGTTATCCGTAGAGTTGTTGCCCTACTTCTTCACGTTTCAGCCCCACTGACCATCCTGATAGAGACGGCGTCAGATATCACTAGAAGTAACTCAGGGCTTTACATTCTCTTAAACTAAAATAAAAGCATAACGTTACGTAACCTTACTGTATGCGCATTGTTTGTTAGTCCAAAATTTAGTAAAATATCCTATTACATGATTTCATCAACTGAATTATTAAATTAAGTACTATGTAGGTATTTTGTAGTGTGTTTTGTATGTTAATTGATCAAAATATTGCATTCCTGTCGTTCTCTGGAGAGTCTCCCCATACAATGAGCAGATACCACCTACTTGTGTGCACTGATTAGTTTTAAATAGGACATATGTCTTTATCATGTGTCCAAATGCCATGTGTTTTGTCGACACGTTACATTCCTTTGTTAAACTATGCTAAAACGTGAAGTGGTCTCTCCGCGAGTCAGAAATTTATTCTTTAAAACTTTAAAATATTTCAGGTACATAAAAAGCAAGTAAAACTGGGTCTGAGTTTTGTATATTTAGTCTTTAGTTCTAGGTGTGAAACCTAGACTCGTAAATTGCAAAAATTTGACAGCCTCTATTGTGTCTCGATTTGTCTTGGAAAACACAATTTGGAAGACAATATCTTCACTATAATTAAAATATTAAAACAGCTGTTAACCGTCTCTACACAGGTTTGTAATATAAAGATATTATATTTCCATATTTTCATGACAGTCAACAGAGTGGATTCGCGGAGTGTTAAAAATTTGATCTTAATGTGTCACGAGTTGCCAGTAAACTTCGATGTTACTTTATGTGGCGAATATATACAGAAATGATTAAGCAAAACAAGGGAAAGTTATTAATATAATCTTTGAAATTTTCATAATATATTATTCCTCGTTATTACGTTATTATTGTGTTTTATTATATTTTATTGTCCCAAAATATTCCGCGAAGTCACACAAAGCTCAACAGAAAAATGGTGGAATCCTAACAGTAACCGTACGGTCTGTTTCCGTCATATTTCTGTGTAACTTGTAAACAGTCCATTAACATGAGCATCTGTTTTCGTACCAACAGGGGCGATGCTGAAAGCTTTAATAGTGTTGTAATTATGTGACAAACATAAGCCTCTTGCGCTAAAATCCCTAAAAGCTGCTTTACAGGATCATCTCATGCTTTTTACAGCAATCGGATTACAAATTATGGCACGCGACTCATGGCCACCAGCCTCAGTAATTCTCACGCGACAATACTCTCTGATTGAAACATTCCTGGATGAAATTTTAATCATCATCATCATCATCATCATCATCATCTGCACCACCACCACCGTCAGAACTACTACTACTACTACTACTACTACTAATACTAATACTACTCTACTACTACTGATATACTACTGCTGCCACTACTACTTCTACTACTACCACTACTGCTGCTGCCGCTATTATTTATTCATGTCATCACCAAAATTGTTCTCTCTCTCTTTTTTTTTGCTTTCGTTTCAGTTTACTGGCTTTGAAAAATAATGAAATAATGTCCTAGGCCTACTAATTACAATTTCACTTTAAATTGTAAAACAAAAAGAAAGAACAATGTACTTACATTATGTATTGAAGTAACCTCAAAATAGTTTCTAAAAAATCCTGATCATTTAGATACTAATAACAAGATGCATTTCTATTTCCAGAATAGAACCAACTCCGTTTTAGAAAGAGAGGTTACTAGGAAAGTGACCATCTAATATTCCTTCCATCCTGGGACTATTACATCATACAGCAGTGCTCTTAGGCCCGATCGTATAAAAGCGAATGTCTATAAAATAGCACTGTCCGTCCGTCTGAAAGAGTGCAACAACTAGAGAACCGCTGTATTCCTGTCGTATAATAATGGAAAATTTGGCTAAAACCTGTCGACTAGTTACAAATTTGTGTATAAATCGGACGACAACATGAGACCAATATTCCCTCTAAGCTGCGCAGATGCGCGGCCGCGCAGTAACGCAAATGCTGTCGATCACTGAATTGTTGCCGCGCAGCGGGAGTTTTTTATTGTGCATATTACATAAAACTTTTAAAGTACCGCGCAGTTGTCAGGTCATGTAAAAATGTTCTGCTCAGAGAAGTAACACGTCCGCGCAGCTGTAGAAAAAATTATAGAGAAATTTGCACATGTGGTACTGCTTGTCCATTCGCTACAAGAAATGCAAGTTTGGTCGCTATCGGTCAGTAACGAAGGGCACTTTACTCTAGAGGCCGAAACAGATAATCGTCCTTATCTCGCCTCGCATTCAAGCGAGGTGTCTGAGACAGTTCAAGTGGAACTCCCTGCGCTTGCGCTACAGGCAGTGCAAGATTCGTCGAAATCTATCAGTAACAAAGGGCACTTTACTCTTCTAGAGGAAAAAATTTTTTGTCCCTGTCTTGCCTGGCTTTGCAGCAGGGTGATTGAAACGTCAAACGTGGCACTTCCCTTCCCATGCGACACAAGCAGTGAATATTTGTTCGAAATCGGTCAGTAAAAAACGGCAATTTGCTCCTGCGGTCGAAAGAGTTTTTCCTCCCTGTCGTGCTTGTCATTGCAGCGGGGTGACTGACACAACACACGTGGCGCTACTTGTCAATTCTCAAGAAGCAGGGGAAGTTTCGTCGATATCAGTCAGTTACGAAGGGCACCTTACGCTCAAGGTTGAAAGAGTTTTTCTTCCCTATCTCGCCTCGCATTCCAGCGGGGTGCCTGAAACAGCATATGTTGCATTCCCTACCCATGCCCTACAAACTGTGCAAGTTTGGTCAAAATCGGTCAGGAACGAAGGGCACTTTACTCTTGAGGCCAGAACAGTTTTTCGTCCGTATCTTCCCTCGCATTGCAGTGGGTGGACTGAAAGGTCACACGTGGCACTTCTTGTCAATTCGCAAACAAGCAGTGCCAGTTTAGTCGAAATCGGTCAGTAAAGAAGGGCACTTTACTCTTGAGGCCGAAACGTTTTTTTGTCCCTAACTCGCTCAGCATTGACGCGAGGTGACTGAGACACTACACGTTGCACTCACTGCGCATGCGCTGCAGGGAGTGGAAGATTCGTCAAGATGGGTAACGAAGGGTACTTAACTCGTGTGGTCGCAACAGTCATTCATCCCTGTCCTGCCTAGCGTGAATGGAACATAAAACGTCGCCCTCACTTCCCATTCGCTAAAGGAGTAAAAGTTCAGGCGAAATCGGTCAGTAAAGACGGGCCCTTTAGTCTCGACGGACGAAAGTGTTTCTCGTCCGTATCTCATCTGGCATCGTAGCGGGATGACTGAAACATCACACTTGGCACTCCCTAACCATGCGCTACGAGCAGTGAAAATTTGGTCGAAACACGCCAGTAATGAAGAAAACTTTACTCTTGAGGCCGACGGAGTGTTTCGTCCTTATCTGGCATCTCACTGCAGCACGTCGACTGAAACATGAAGTGCGGCACCCTTGCAAGTTTGGTCGAAATCGGTCAATAACGAAGCGCGCTTTATTTTTGAGACCGAAACAGTTTTTCGTCCTTATTTCGCCTCCCCTCGCAGCGTATTTGCTGAAATATCAGACGTCCCACTCCTTGTCCATTCGCAACAACCAGTACAAATATGGTCGAAATCAGTAACGAAGGGCACTTTACTCTTGAGGCGGAAACATTTTCGTCCCTATCCAGCCTCGCGTTGCGGCGGGGTGACTGACACAGCAAACGTTGCACTCCGTGCCCATGCCCTACAAGTAATGCAGGTTTGATAGAAATCGGTCAGTAACGAAGAGCACCATACTTTTGAGGCCGAAACAGTTTTCGTCCCTATCTCGCCTCGCATTGTAAGGGTATGACTGACACAGCACACGCTGCACCCCTGCCCACGCCCAACGTACAGCGCACGTGTGGTCGAAATCGGTCAGCAACGAAGGACATTTAACTCTTGAGCCCGAAACAGTTTTTCGTCCCTATTTCGCCTAGCATTGCAGCGGGTGGGCTGAAACGTCACAAAATGCACCCACTGTCCATACGACACAAGCAAAGCAAGTTTGGTCTAAATCGGTCTGTAACGAAGGGAACATTACTCTTGAGGTGGAAGAGGTTTTTTGTCTCTATCACGCATAACGTTTCAGCAGGGGTGATTGACATAGCAGAAGTTCCACTCACTGCCCATACCCTACAAGCAGTGCAGTGCAAGTTTGGTCGGAATCGGTCAGTAATGAGGGGCACTTTAGTCTTGGGGCCAAAAGGGTTTTCGGCCCTGTCACACCTAGCATTGCGGCGGGTGAATTGAAACGTCACACGTGGCATTCCTTGTCCATTTGCAAGAAGCAGAGCAAATTTGGTGGAAATCGGTGTGTATAATGAAGGGGGGGATTGACACAACACACTCTGATCTGCCTGCCCATGCCCTACATGCAGCGCAAGTGTGTTCGAAATCGGTCAGTCATGAAGGGCGCTTTACTTCTGAGGCCGAAACGATTTTTTGTCCCTATTCCACCTCGCGTTTCAGCGGGGTGACTGACACAGCACGTGTTGCACTCCCTGCCCTTGCCCTTCAAGCACTGCAAGTTTGGTAGAATTCGGTCAGTAAGGAAGGGCACTTTAGTGTTGAGGCCGAAACAGTTTTTCGTCCCTGTCTAGCCTTCCATTGCAGCGGGTGGACTGAAACATTACACATGGCACTCCTTGTCCTGTCGCAAAAATCAGTGCAAGTTTGATCGAAATCAGTGCCGCTTTACTCTTGACGCCGAAAGAGTTTTTGTCCCTATCTCGCCTCGCATTGCAAGGGGGTGATTGACACAGGACACTCTGCTCTCCCTGCCCATGCCCTACATGCAGCATGTTTGGCACTACCAGTGCATGCTTGGCCCACAAGCAGTGCAAGTTTGTTGGAAATCGGCCAGTAATGAAGAACACTGTAGTCTTGAGGCCGACTCATTTTTCGCCCTTATCTGGCATCACATTGCAGGACTTCGGCTGAAACATCAAATGCGGCACTCGCTGCCCTTTGGCTACAAGCGGTGCATGTTTTGTCGAAATCTGTCAGTAACGAAGAACACTTTACTATTGTGGCGGAAATAGTTTCTCGTCCCTATCTCGCCTCGCATTTCAGTGGTGTGACTGACACAACACGCATGACACTCCTCTACCATTCGTAAAAAGAACTGCAAGTTTTTTCGAAATCGGTCAGTAACGAAGCGCACTTCTCAGTCCAAAAGAGTTTTCTCACCTTTTCTCTCCTCGCTTTGCAGCGGTTTCAATGAAACATAACATGTTTCAGTCTTTGTCAATTCGCAACAAGCAGTCCAAGTTTCGTCGCAGTCAGTCTGTAACGAAAAGTACTTTGTTCTTGAGGCCGAAACAGTTTTTCGTCTCTATTTCGCCTAGCATTGCAGCGGGTGGGTTGAAACGTCACGCAATGTAACCCTTGTCCATGCGAAAGAAGCAGTGCGAGTGTGGTCGAAATCGGTCAGTAATGAAGGGCACTTTCCTCTAGAGGCTGAAGACGTATTTTGTCCCTATCCCGCCTCACGTTGCAGCGGGGGTGACTGACGTATCACAAATTCCACTCACTGCACATACCCTACAAGCAGTGTAAGTTTGGACGGAATCGTTCAGTAATGAGGGGCACTTTACTCTTGAGGCCGAAACTTTTTTGTCCCTGTCCCGCCTCACGTTGCAGCGGGGTGTCAGACACGGCAAACATTTTACTCCATGTCCATGCCCTACAAGCAGTGCAAGTTTGGTCGAAATTGGTCAGTAACGGAGGGCACTTTAGTGTTGAGGCCGAAACAGTTTTTCGTCCCTACCTCGCTCAGCACCGACTTGAGGGGACACCACACGTTGGACTCACTGCGCATGCGCTACAGGCAGTGCAAGATTCGTTAAATGGGTAAAGAAGGGTGCTTAACTCTTGCCGTCGAAACAGTTTTTCATCCCTCTCCTGCCTTATCGTGACTGAAAAATAAGACTTTGCCCCAATTTCCCATTCCCTACAAGGAGTGAAATTTGATCGAAATCGGTCAGTAAAGACGGACGCTTTAGTCTTGAGGAAGAAAGAGTTTCTGGTGTGTCTCGTCGTTCATTGTAGCGGGATGACTGAAGCATCACACTTGGCACTCCCTAACTGTGCGCTACAAGCAGTGAAAATTTGGTCGAAATATGCCATTAATGAAGAAAAGTTTACTCTTGAGGCCGACGCAGTTTTTCGTCCTTATCTGGCATCTAATTGCAGCACTTCGATTGAAACATCAAGTGCGGCACTGCTTGCCCCTTGGATAAAAGCAGTGCAAGTTTGGTCGAAATCTGTCGATAAAGAAGCCCACTTTGCTCTTGAGACCGAAAGTGTTTTTCGTTATCTCGCCTCCCCTTGCAGCGGTTTCGCTGAAACATCACACTTGGCACTCCTTGTCCATTCACAAAAATCAGTGCAAATTTGGTCGAAATACACTAAGCAACGAAGAGCCCTTTACCCTTGAGGCCGAAGAGGTTTTTTGTTGCTATCCTGCCTTACGTTGCAGCGGGGGTGACTGACATAGCACACGTTGCACTCACTGCCCATACCCTACAAGCAGTGCAAGTTTGGTCGAAATCGGTCAGTAATGAGTCGAGGCCAAAACAGTTTTTCGGCCCTATCACGCCTCACATTGCAGCGGGTCGGCTGAAACGTAACACGTGGCACCCCTTGTCCATCCGCAAGAAGCAGTGCAAGTTTGGTGGAAATCGGTGTGTATAATGAAGGGCACTTTACTCTTGACTCCGAAATAATTTTCGTCCCTATGTCGCCTCGCATTGCAAGGGGGTGATTGACACAGCACACTTTGCTCTCCCTGCCCATGCCCTACATGCAGCGCACGTGTGGTCGAAATCGGTCAGTAATGAAGGGTACTTTGCTCTTGAGGCCAATACAGTTTCTCGATCCTGTCTTGCACCCCATTGAAGCGAGGTGACTTAGACAGCAGGTCCCTGCGTATGCGCTAGAAGCAGTGCAAGTTTGGTCCAAATCGGTCAGTAATGAAGGGCACTTTACTCTTTAGGACGAAAGAGTTTCTCTTCCCTATCACGTCTCGCATTCTACCGGGGTTGCTGAAACATCACACTTGGCACTCCCTGACCATATGCTACAAGCATTGCAAGTTTGGCCTAAATCTGTCAGTAGCGTAGGGAACTTTACTCTCTAGGTGGAAAGAGCTTCTCATCTCTATCTCGCCTCGCATTGCAGCAGGTTGACTTAAACACCAAATGTGCAATGTTCCGTATAAGCTGCGCGTTAGCGCTGCTGCGCAGAACTCAAATGCTCCCGCGCACACTGCGTTGTTGCCGCGCATTTGCAATTTTGTTACTATGCATATGCCGCGCAGTTCTCAGGTCATGTAAAATTTTTCTGCTCAGAGCAATAACAGGTCCGCGGAGCTGGAAAAACTAGAGGGACGTTGTTCACAAGACAAAGGAAACTGCCCTTACTTGCCTGTGTAGGGATTAACGCCATCAATATGTACTGAATCCAAGGAAGTCTGAAGCCGAAGTTTGAGAGAAAATGAAGTACGTTATGCGGATTACGATTTCCATAATTCTTACTGACTTGGAAACAATCAAAGAAGATTGAGCCAATGCGCCAGAAGTAATGCCGTGGGTATGCGTGTTCCAACTAATTTCTTTCGAGTACTTCTCTCCGAAACCCCCTACACGACAGGCTGCAGCTGTTAGAGCCCACACTGTCCTAAAGCTGACTGAAAGTTGTTTTGTTTGCTGTCGTAATCATTTACCTCTGTACGTGCGTATAAATAGGAAGAAACCTATCGTCATCTAACCAAATGAAACAAGACGGTAAATGTACGCACTGTATAAAGTGTTCTTCCAAGTTTGCTATGTTATTGCCTATTACGTAAGTCGTAATAAAACCGCGAAAGCGTAATTTGCATGTACCAATAAAAATAACGTAACACGTGAATTTTGCAGTTTTGTCTCAATTTCCTGAGCATTTTTCCATAACGCGCTGACAAAGGAAATTAAAGTTGGATTAATACCTCAACACCCTGGAATTTATACAGCGAACACTCAAATTGTTACCCTTTTACAAAGAAAGTTACACATGAGAAACGAATACCAAGTGATTCTAACAATATAACAGAAAATAATCCTCACATCAGTATGACGAAAAATATTTCAAATTTCTACGAAGATATGAATAAATGGAAACTTACTTCACAAGCGCAAAATAAATACACGAAGGCGGCATGTTGCGTTTTATATCTGCTATTAATTACAGACATAACCTTCGTGATCCCGCCTATTGCTTGCAGTAAGTAAAGCAGCAATAAATGTGGGAATTAAGAATACGGGTGCAAAAATTCAGGAGAAAAGGAAGTCATGGATATAGGCCTACTTTTTATTAAGAAGAAACTGTTTTAATAGCTGAATTAATATCAGCTGATCACAAAATAACCTGTAATATGGGGACAGTGAAATAAAACCCTTCATATTAGATTAAATTTCAGAAGATTAAATTCTTCTTTAAGTGAAGAATTCCTGCAGAGTGTTGGTTAAATCTTATATATTTTACCATAATTAAATGTTACTGATTATTATGATTAGAATCTTAAATATAGCTATTCTTAATGAAAAAATCCGTCGTCAATTATTGTGCACGTTGTTCGAAAAATTTGATAAAAATTCGTTCGTAATTTTCAAAATGAAACCTGTTATTCAGCACTGAACCTGTTAAAGCCTCGAAGAGCTTTTAGTGCATAAAATATGAAGGTGCCTATCGAAATGTCACCTGTTCGTATGTCTGAAATCAATGTGTCTTGATAATTGGCTCTTACTGCAGTTCCCGTATTAAATTCATCTCGAGTTATTAAAAATTGCTGGAAATATATTGAGACATATTTCATAGAATTTTGTATGGTTTAAGTATAAAATACAGAGCCCTTCATCCACTGGGCCTTATTCAAAGACGGGCAGTTACATCAAAACACAACTTTTGAGTAATATAATGTAACAGTTTAATGTAACAGAAAGAGAATATCATGGCAGTGAACGACAATTTCACCATACTCACAATTACCAGTCTACACACAGTGACGCCCATATCCAAAATACAGCACTAAACCAAGGTACCTCCCTAGCGTCGTGGGACTAAACCCAACCCGACACCAATGAGTGGGACCACGACCCCAAGTAAGGATCACCGTTCCCAGCAAGCTCACCGAAGAGAATTTAGAGTCACCACCAACGAAAAGGAATTTACATGTGTACGCCACGCCGGCTGGTACCAGAGTGTCTGCTCTTGGCCAAAGCGTCAAAAACGAAAACACGGGAGTAAGGAACGGGGAGGAAAGGAACAGGATACGATGCGCATGCCGATAGCTGACGTGGGGTAACCAACACGGCACAGCCCCGACCTCCAAAACTGACGAACCGGTGTAATACTCGAACTGCTTAAGTGGCGTTCCCTAGCGTGTCTCTGCACGTTCACCTCCTGGGAGGCACCGTAACACCCAATGTTCTCTACAGTAGCACTATTCACACAACACTTCAACAGATGGGATTTCATTTCACGCACATTATGCGCTCCGCTTACACCTACAACTTAATCCAGCTGCGTCACAGGTCTAGTCCAAAGGCAGTGCATATAGTGTACACCACTCAAGGCGCGCACCACATCTGTCCGTGCACACACGCTCGCCTGACACTGCCGAGATCCGCACCAGAAGGCTTCATAGCGCAGCTGTTTTCCCAACAGATCCACAGGAGTTGTCTTTTCAAGACCGGTCCACTGATGTACGCATAAGGGGAAAGGTAACAACCTGATACTTAGGATTACATGAATAGTCTATCCCGGCCCAAACCTCCATACCCAAAACAGTTGGGCATGTAAGCATAATAAACACAACAACAAAGACATAATAGCGTACAACAGTAAAACAGCGGAACAAATTTTTTCGTTGTTTTTGGGTAATTGCACAATGTGCGAAGTGAGTTAGATGATAACGTTTTGGAACTCCCTGTGGGTCCCATATTCACTGCCATACATATTATGTTGGCTAGGGGTTCGGTCAAAATCCTGGCTGTCTACCTCTCGCCCTCGCGGCCCCTTTTCAGATCAGACCTGTCTGCCTGCCTTGGAGGAGGACTTCCCGTCTTAATGGTGGGAGACCTGAATGCCAAAAATATAGACTGGAATTCGCGGCTGACCACGACCAGGGGCAAGCTCCTGCATGATTATGCCAGCGAGTACTTCTGTCTCATTTATGGGCTGGACACACCCACCACTGCCCCTTATAAGTCTTCTGCTACCCTCGATATCCTAGACATCGTATCGTATTAATCTCAGTGTATCTGACCGCGTGCTCAGCACTAAGCTCACATCACTTGCCTGTACTGATCGGCACAAGGTGCCAGTCATCTTTCCTTAACCTACCAGACCTCCCTGATTACAGGCGGACCAATTGGGTCAAATTCCAGGCCAGCCTGGAAAACAGGCTCCCGTCCATCCCGAAACTACCAAACAAGGTGGAAATCGACACGTGCGTGGAGGAACTATCCATTGCTATTGTCCAAGCACTAGTGGCGTCGACTCCAATAGCCACCCACGTGACGACCCACGGCCCCTAATATCGGCATGTATCCAGGAAGAAATACGCCTGAAAAACCGACTGCGGAGGCAGTGGCAAATCACCAGGGATCCTACTCTGAAAGATGAGGTCAACTGACTTCAGCGGTCGGTGACCCACCAGCTAAATAAGTGGCGTAATAACCAGTGGAGCGGCACACTGGAGAGCCTTGATCCCGCTGTGGAACATGAAACGGCGGGTGATGACAGTTCCTACTCCGCTACCTCCCTGGTCACAGCAGGCGGTATTGCTCTGTCAGACTCCGAGAAAGCAGGAGCCTTAGCGGACAATCTTGAGGCTCATTTCCAGGCGGTAGACGACACGTCTTATCCAGCAGTTATTGAGATGGCTGACGAGGCGCTGCAAGTATAATCCTTTGCTCCTACAGGCGAGCGCAACTTAACCAATTCGGTGGAGGTCCACGATGACATGCGGGGTCTCAAGTTCTGCAAGGCTCGGGGTCCTAACGGTATGCCGAAGAGGGCTCTGAAGCACATTCCGCAGCGGGCTGTATGCCTTCTCGTTTCCCTATTTAAGACAGCTCTCCTAGCGCAGTACTTCCCATCACTATGGAAAAGCCCACATAGTTTCCATCCTGAAACCCGGGAATGACCCGTCACTACACTCGTCGTATCGACCCATTAGTCATGATTGGCAAATTGCTTGAAAATACCCTACTGACTAGGATCTCAAGTGAAGTAAGCGGGCGCAGGCTGCTGCATGATGAGCAGTTTAGATTTAGGACCAAGCATAACACATCTCTTCTTTTAGCCCGCCTCTTTAAAAGTTTAACTAGAATATTTGGGGAGAAGAGACTGACAGGCGCGGTGTTTCTTGACATGGCCAAGGCCTTCGATACCATTCGTGTCCATGGTGTCCTTTTCTAGCTAACCGTCCTAAACTTCCGCTTGTACCTTGTTAGAATAGTAACCTCCTATCTGCAAAACCCGACATTCCAGGCGTCCTTCCAATTAGCTACATCCACCCGTCGTGGCACGAAGGCTGGTGTGGCATAGAACGGACTAGTGTGCCCTGTGCTATTCAGTCTGTATGTAAACGAAATGCCTGTGCCATCCCGCAAGCCACCCTGCTTATCTGTTACTTAGAAACGTATCTCGGTGGCCTAGAATGGTGGCTGCGAGAATGGAGAATTGCCATTAACGTCTCAAAGAGCAATGCAATGCTCTTTGCAAAGGCCGCCTGGCGAGTTCCCCGACCTCGACCGGTAGAGTTCCTAGAGGAACCAATCGAATGGGTCTATACAGCCCGTTACTTGGGAGTGACTCTCGATATACGCCTGACCTGGCTGCCTCATATCTTTCAGTTCAGAAAGCAAGCCTCCCAGAGACTGGGTGTGCTTGGCTGTCTCCTAAACAGGATAAGTGTTCTCTCCAACAGAAACGGAGATTTGCTGTATAAGCAGCTCATCCGTCCAATGATGGATTATACCTGCCCAATTTTGGAGGTCCGCCGCCACGTCAACAAGCTGCAGGTGCCTGAGTCCAATTGTCTTCGCATTGCTACTGGTGCACCTTGGTACATCAGTGACAGACAAATTCACGAGAATTTGGAGTTCCGTTCTTTACCGAACATATCAGGGCTGTAACCGAGAATTAGGATGCAAAGTTAGCTGATGTGAGGAAACCTCTAGTTTGACAGCTCGGCAGTTTCTACGCTGAGCGAGTTATAGCTTAAGGTGTGATTTATTGAGTCCAGAGATGCGTTAAAACGCAGGAATGGCTACAGAGCGCAAGTGACATTGACTTACGCTTCGCGCAAGTCTCCGCCTTCAGTTAGCCATTTCGTTTGTTTGTTTGTTGGTTGGTTGGTTGGTTCGTTGGATCGTTGGTGAACAGAACCCAGCCACTAGTCGAGTAAGATGCCCGCGAGAGATATCCTGAAGCTAGTCAAGCAACAGCGGCTAGAGCAACATCAACAGCAGCCCGTCAGCCAGAGAGCGCCCTGTTACCTCGTCGGTACGTCCTAAAACCTGACCACATATCCGTGTGTCTGGGTTGAACTCCGACTGCGATTACCAGGGGTGGGACGAATTCGGCGCCGCGACGCAGGCGCATGTCGTTCTGACTCCGTCTTTTCTGTCGACCTTCTCGGTTCACCTACCCAAACACTGCGAACACCTCTGCAGGCAGGAACCTTGCAGGTGCAACGAACTGACGTTCCGATTGCAGACTGGAAGCGAGAACGAGGTGGCAAAGGTGACCATGGGCCACATTGAAGTTCCAGGAAATATATTAGCTCCTGCTGAATATATCGACCTTGTTCAATCTGCTGGCGCGATATTTGGTGACCGAAAAAGACGTCATCGAAATGTCCAGAGCGCCGTGGGCTTCACAGCTTTCTTCCCTCCCAGGCAGACCGCTTCCTTATTCGTGCAATATGACGTGTTATTCGAGGAGATTACCGGGAATTGTAAACCTTTTTTTCTTTGTGGTCTGTACACGTGTAGCAGGAAGTTACTGCTGTGTGATAGGTGAACCCGTATGCTATTCTCATAACGCGTGTGTTGTTGCGACACAGACGCTCTGCTCATAAATTTTTTTGAAGATATCGCTTGTAAGAACGAGACGTGTTTGTTCAAAAGGTGGATCGAAAATGCGTATTTTCCTGTACATATGTTATGGTAGCTGGAGTGGTAGGACTGAAGGGTTCCCTACTTTCCTAAAGGTCTCGAGCTGTAGAATCTAACTATAAATAATAACCCAACTAAACACTTAATTGGCAACTATATTCTAACACAAATAAAAATACAATAACACAAGTAACAATTAACAAAGAAAACAAAGAAATCCTAGCCAAACAGCTACTAGATACCGCACTTTGGCCGAGTGGTAGACAATCCTTTACTTACAAACAGAAGTATAGTAGATATACATTATCAATGCTGGATGCAGAATATCCTGGCGGCTGGCCGGTTGGCGAGAGTCTCCCCCTCGAGCAAAGTCACTTTGGTCACCAGCAAGTGTAACTTGGTAATGAATTGTCTGTCCCCTAGACCTAGTAATTTACATTTCCGGTAGGTCTTCAGTTCAGACCGCCCCCCTTTTATGTAACAACATTTACTATTGGCGAATCACGCCCAAATTTCCTAGACAATAGTATCTTACGAAGCAACTGGTTGGCTCATCTTTAACAGCATCATTTCCTGCTGATCATTTCTGGACTTTCTGATGACATCAGAATCAGAATTTTGCAAGCTCGTTAACAGGAAACTGGCGACTGTAACAAACAGTCAGAAAGGAAAACAATATGGTTTCTGTGGTATATGTGGCTGACTAGTAGCAACCAACATATCCTTCCTGCTTGCTTAATACTATATGATGTAAAAGCATGAAATACAACACAAATTGGAATAGACTCGTAAAATCAATCAATACAATAGGTAATACAGCAAATAAACATATGGTTTCACAAAAACAAGTACCTAACCCTTGGCTAGGTCACAACACATACACTGTGTGAGAGGTGCATATGTGTGAAGGGACGCTTAGTATATTCTCATGTAATCAAGATGCATGCTGACAATATATATATATATACATATGAATCTGAGTATGTGAATATTTTTCATTTCTTAATTTTTGCAAAATACCTTTTCCTTATTAAAACGACTAGGCAAAACTGTTCTTCACGTGTTCTCGCAGCCTGTCATAGCCAAAGTTCTTTGACACTGTACCCTACGCACACAACACGACACGCAGTGGCCTCGGCACTGAATCTCTTAGTCAGCGCTATCTTCTATGCAACAACCGCCTTGACGATTTGACTGACACCTGCAAGGACTCCTACGCTCTTCTCAGAATAGACGTGGCGAAGTGTACTTCACACTAATATCACCTATTTATGGGGAGTCCATTACACATTGGTGTAATTAACACCAGTGTACGTTCCGGGGTTTGTTTTCTTAAACTGCCCTGCGCAAAAGACTTGGCGATATGCAGTCTACATAGACCTCACGCTCTTTTCATTCCCATATAAAGGAGTATGTAGAAGCCCCGAGGAAAAATCTTGCTACTGCTGTCGACACTTCTTCTTCTTCGGCATATCGCCTTCAACACAGACAGAGGTAAGCATGTGGTTTACATATACAGTATATTATTATTGTGTGGTAGACATGTTGTCTCTACGCACCTCTCTGAAATACGGCTGGAGTGTACAGATCATGGTGCGCCCTCATGTAAAGCTCCATTTCCAAACGACTATGTCTTTACAATGGGCAAGATATTTTAGAGGTGAACGTAGATTTACTCAGGAGGTTTAAGGAGATATCGTCCAGGCGCAACACGTCCTTCTACAGCCAAATGGGAGCCGCATCTTCTGACGAACGCGTGGCTGTGCGGATCGCGCGAGGCACCAGCGTCCAGGGCTCAGCACCATCTTTTGGTCTGATTAGCCATTCCTGCGTTTGACGCATCGCTGGGCTCAAAACAGAGTCCTTATAACGGGGATTTTGCTTACGGTAACGGTTTATAATCCAGGTTTATGACCGGGACTAGTTACGCTACAGGCTACGGCTCTAGGAGCACATAGTCTTCCTAACTGGGAGGGGAACTTTGGTTGGATGGCTGCCTGGAAATTGAACCCAAGGTGGCATATTCGCATACTCTATTCGAGCGACTACAGGTGGGAACTTTGGTGAAGCCGCCATGCCCGGGTTGGGGAGGGGGGAATACGGGCCTTGCCCCGACTTTG
Source organism: Coptotermes formosanus (assembly GCA_013340265.1). Classification (NCBI taxonomy): domain Eukaryota; kingdom Metazoa; phylum Arthropoda; class Insecta; order Blattodea; family Rhinotermitidae; genus Coptotermes; species Coptotermes formosanus. The sequence continues at coordinate 125,329 of BLKM01007528.1, read as the reverse complement.
TAATTACACCCTGGCATTTACATTACAACTGAGGAAAATCACGGTAAAACCTCAGTCAGGGTGGTCGAAATGCGCCTAGCTAGTCAATAGCGAGCACGTTTCGATGTCGACTTGGCTGCCAATTTCCATGCGGCCTCCAATGGTCGGCTGATCTTTGTCACCTTACCTTGCGCATCAGACAACATGCGTGGGCCATCGGTCAGCGTAAATAACTGCCAAGTTGCCGAATTAGAGGTTTCCCCATATCAGCTAACTTGAGGCGTAACTCTCGCTTAGAGCTCTGATGTATACTTCAAAGTACGGCACTACCAGATCCTCGTGAATTTCCCTGTTGCTGGTGTACCAAGATGCGCCAGTAGCAATGAGAAGACAGTTGGAATGGAGAACCTGCAGATGCTTGACGTAGCTGCAGACAGTGCCGCGGATCCCTTCAGGGTAGCGAACTAGGCGCTGGGCGCCTTGCAGCAGGCACAGACACACCGTCTCAATTTGAAAGCTCGGCGGTTTGCCTCTTTCCCTCACGCTGCTGCAGTGGCTTGTGGGAGGTTGAACCTCAGCCACAGCCTCGCCGGATGGCTTCGCCTTGCTAGACGCAAGTGCCTTTTTCATCTTGCTCGATGGCTTTCCTCAGCTCCCGGAGAAGACCTGGTGAAAGCTGAAGCGTAGAGGTATGCTTCACCGTGGTGAAGGCTATCTCTAGAGGCCCGTAGCAGGTCATCAACTTTGTCACATGCCTTGGTTGAGAGGGTACAGGAAGGTGAAGGAAGGAAAGGGAGGGAAAGGTAGAGGGAAGTCGGTGGTCAGATTATAGCCGCACAATAGTTTACGTTATACTGCCGCCATCTTGTATGACGTCTTAGCCACTATCTTGGACCATGGCTGCGATTTCGACTACCTCTCTTTCTCCCTCTGCACATGCAGCAATACATCCCCCTCACCGCTGGTGTTGTTTTTGACCTACTCATACACGCATTAGCCACGAGCACACATCTCTGTAGGCCGAAACACACTCCTCCACAGTGCCGTGGCCGCCAGCACTCTAGACGGACGCTTGGCGGTGCTGATAACGGGAACCACCATGGTCCTGGTTTCGTGTCTCCCCACCTCGCCTCACACCATCCCCTCAAGGGCAACGCAGGGGCCCGAGGCCGGTCATCAAGGCCATTACGTCTTAGCGGAAAGGGAATGGTGATCGCGGGAGGTAAGGGGTGTGAGGGAAGAAGGAAAAAGACGGAGATTAGGAAAATGGGGACACCAGAGGTGAGGTTATGAATACCGCCACCTTGACTGAGGTCATGGCCTCCATTTGGGCCATGACTGCCTTTTCACAACCCCTTTTCCTCTCCATGCATCTGCAACACTACATCCTGTTCGGCGCTGGTGTACTTTGCTGCCTTAATCATACACACGCAGTGGTCATGTATACACCGAACCCTACCGCCTCCTCTTCTTCCTCAATCCCGAGGCGTTACGGGTCGCGCCAGCAAACACGGTCCTGGGCTCGTGCCCCCTCAATACACCTAGATACCATCCCGGATATTTCGCCCAGGCAGGAGACAGTGGCCGATCATCAAAGGCGTAAGACGCAGGCTGGCAGGCTCAGCGTGTGCGGCAGGGTGAGGCAGGCAGACAGGGGAGGAAGGAATGCAGGCACACCGGCAGGCGTGCCGGCGGTCCGGCAAGTGCCTGCCTTGATGTGCTCTGCCTCGACCTGCCATGCCTGCGTCGTCATGCCTGCGTTGGTCTTGGCGTCGCCCATCATGGCTCCGTCGTTCTGCCAGCCTACCTGCCAAGCTCTGCCGGCCTCGACCTGCCTACTTCGTTCTGCTTCCCTCCCGCGCCTTTCCTGCAAGCTTATCGCCATCCCAACCTTCCAGCCCAACTACACGGCTGCTCCTAGCCTTGCCCTACTTCGCTTTGGTCTGCCTCACCCTGCCTACGTCTTGCCCGCTTCCCTCGCCCTGCCTGCCTCCTTGCTTGCCTCATTCCCTCCGTTCTGCCTGCCTAACTGGTTCACCCTGCTCTACCTTTCTGCGTGCCTCGCCCTGCCTAGCTCTGAATTTATCTGCCGTGCCTGCCTCCCTCTTTCTGGCAGCCACGCCGTAACCTGCCCTGTCTGCCTGCCTCGACATGCCTACGTTGTTTTCTCTTCCTGACTCCCTTTGCTTGCTTGCCTCCCTCGCCCTGCATTACTGCCTCGTTCTTCGTCTTCCTGGCTGCTTCCTTGCCTCCGTGCCACGACATGCCTACTTCCCTCCCTTGCCTTCCTCATCCTGCCTGCTTTCCAACCTGCCTACATCCTCCTGCCTTCATGCCTGCTTTCTACCTAATTCGTCCTACTTATTTGCCTTGCCTTTCCTCCGTGTGCCTTCCTCGATCTGCCTGCTTACATCTTACTCTTTCCATTCCCCGCCCTGTCTGCCTGCTCTAGTCTGCCTACCAACCTACGTGCCTGACCCTGAATGTCTCGCCCTGCCTACTTGCCCCGACCCATCTCATCTTGTCTACCTTACTCGCCCTTTCTGCCTACCGTCCTATGCCTCGCCCTACTTTGCATCGCCCTGCCCTGCCTATCTGCATGGCCGTGCGTACCCCTGCTGCGCCTTCCTGGCTCTCCCTGCCTGCCAGCATGCGTAGCCCTGCCTGTGTCCCTCGCCCTGTCTGCCTAACCCCCCCTTCGCCCTGCCTACATCGTCATATCTGCCTGCATCGCTAAGTCTGCTTGGCTTCCTCCTTAGCCCTGCCTCCCTGGACCGACCTTCCTGCATCTCCGTGCCTTCCTCTCTCGCAGTTCCTCGCCCTGCTTGCATGGCCGCGTAGTTCTTCCTGCCTGCGTCGCCCAGTTTTCCTGCGTTGTCCTGCCTCACCCTTCCAGTCTCCCTGCGTGACTGCTTGGATCTGCATCCCAGTATCGCCTGCTTATTTGCCTGTCTCGCTTTAACGGCTAACCTCCTCCTCCTCCTCCCTCGCCCTGTATTTCTTCCTGACTCACTGGACCTGCCTTCCCGCCCGCCAGCGCGCCTGCCTTCCACGTCTTGCCTGCCTGTCTCGGCGTGTCTCGCCCTGCCCAGCCTGCCTTTCTTGCCCTACCCTACCTGTACGGCTGCCTCGCACTTCCTGCCTTACTGACTGCAACGCAATTGCTGCCCGACTCTCCCGGTTTTCCTGTCCGTTCAGCGTCGCCCTGACTGCTTGCCTGCCTGCTTCGCCCTGACTGCCACGGAGTGCCGGCCAGCCTATTGCCTTGCCCGGTGTGCCCCATTCGACCTGCTTTGCCGTTCATGCCTTGCACTGCCTGCCTTGGTCGAGCTGCTCTACCGTTCATATCTCGCCTTGCCTGCTAGGCCCTGTCTGCCAGCCTGCGCCGCCCTGCCTGCTTGCTGGCGATGCTTGCCTCCTTTGCCATAAGTGTCTACCCTTCATGCACTGACTTCCTCTATCGATCCGCCACCCTGCATGCCTCAAACCGTCTGCCATGCCCCGCCTGCCCGCGCCCTCCTTCCTGCATGCCTGCCTCACCCTGACCTAACTGCCTTTATCTATTTGATCTGCCTACCTGCCTCGCCGTCCCTGTCTCGCATTCCCTGCCCCTACCTCTTCACCCTTTTTGTCTCCCTGCCAGCACTACTGATTGCTTCGCCCTACCTGCCTTTCTCCCTCTGCTCTGCGTGCCTTGCCGTTCCAGTGTGCCTCGCTCTGCCTGCCTCTGCCAGTCGTCCTCGCCTTGCCCTGCTTTAGTATATATCTGCATGCTTCGCCCTGTGTGGGTGCCCCGTTTTGCAATGTCTTGCCGGCCTGCCTCGCCCGACGCCTTCCTGCCTGCATCGTCCTGCTGTATCCTTATATGCCTCAGCCTGCCCTTCCCCTGCCTACCTCGCCCTAATCTTTCACACCGTGCCTGTCTCGCCTAACTCTCTCGTTTTGTAACCATGCCTGTGTGCCTCGGCCTACCTGGCTGCTTCGTCGTGCCTCTCCTTGCTTGCCTTCTTACATGCTTGCTTGTCTCGTCCTGCTTACCTGCCAGTCTTCCTGCCTGCCTGCCTGCATCGGCATTCAACCTATCTACCTCGCCCTGTCCTTCTACCTGCCTACCTCGCTCTGCCCCGCTCAGCTGCACCGTTCCTGCCTCCGTCTGAGACGCCTTGCCTTCTGCCTCGTCCTGCCTGACGTCGTGATACGCCATGCGTGCCTGAGAGCCTGCCTGCCTTATTTGCCTCACCCTGCCTCCTCCATGGCTGCCCATTGCCTTGCCCTGTTTCGCCTTGATCTGCCTCGCCCTCCCGGCCTATTCCTTGCCCCCTTGCCTCGGCCTACCTACCTGCCTTCCTCATTCGCTCCGTTCTGCCTGCTCACCGGGCTCACACTGCTTTGTTTCTCTGCCTTTCTCCGCCTGCCTGCCTCGCGTTTCTGACTGCCACGCCGTAACTTGCCCTGGTTGCCTGCCTAGCCATGCCTCCCTTGTCCTCTCTGCCTGATTCGCTCTGCTTGGTTATCTGATTCGTCCTGCATTACTGCCTCGTTCTGACTCTCCCTGCCTGCTTCCTTGCCTCCCTGCCACGACATACCTAATTCCCTCTCCTTGTCTTCCTCATCTTGCCTGCGTTCCATCCTCTTTTTATTGCCCTGTCTTCATGCCACCTTTCTAACTACTTCGTCCTACTTGTTTGCGTTGCTTTGCCTCTGTGTACCTGCCCCGAACTGACTGCTTGCATCTCACCGTTTGCGTGCCTCACCGTTTCTCCCTGCTTCGGTCTGCCTGCCAACCTACGTGCCTGTGCCTGGATGTCTAGCCTTGCCTTCCTGCCCTGGCCCACCTGACCTTGTCTACATTACTCGCTCTGCCTGCCTACGTACTCCCCTGTGCTTCGCCTTGCTTTCCTTCCTCGTCCTGCCCTGCCTACCTGTATCGCCGTGGTCCCCCCTGCTGTGCCTGCCTGACTCGACCTGTGTGCCTGCATGCGTCACCCTGCCTGTCCGTGCCTGTTTTTCTTGGCATGCTTTCCTAGCCACGCTTCGCTTTGCCTACCTCGTCCTGTCTCTCTGCCACATTGAGTCTGGTTGGATGCCTCCTTCGCCCTGCCTGTGTGGCCCGGCCTTCCTGTATCTCCGTGCCTGTTCTCTCGTAGTTCTTCGCCGTGCTGTGCCATCATCGCCCTGCTTCCCTGGCTGCATCGTTCTTCCTGCCTCTTTCGCTTAATTTTCCTGCGTTGACCTGTTTCACCCTGCCATTCTCCATTCCTGGCTCCCTGCTTGGATCTGCTTCCCAGTATCGCCCTGCTTACTTTCCTGTCTCGCTGTGACTCCTACCCACGTCCTGCCTGCCCGACTGCTTCGCCTTGCCTGTCCTCCAAACTTATTGGAGCTGCCTTCAAGCCCGCTAGCCCGCCCGCTATCCACGTCCTGTCTGCTTGTCTCGACGTGTCTCGCCCTGCCTTACCTGCACACCTGCCTCGTCCTTCCTGCCATACTGACTGCGACGCACTTCCTGCCTGCCTCACGCGGTTCTCGTGCCCAGTCCAACTTCGCTTTAACTGCCTTCCTGACCCGCCATGATTGCCTGAGACTGCCCGCCTGTCTTTCCCGGCCTGCCTCACTCGACGTGGTCTGCCGTTCATACCTTGCCCTGCCTGTCTCACTCGATCTCCTCTACCGTTCATGTCTCGCCTTGGCTCTTCTCCCAGTCTCCCTGTACTGAGTGCCTGCATCGACCCCACGCCGTGCATGCATAAACCTGCCTGCCTTCTCCCGCCTGCCCACACGCCCTCCTTCTTGTATGCCTCCCTCACCCTGATCTGCCTGCCGGCCTCCCTCTATTTGACTTGCGTAACTGCCTTGCCGTCCGTGCCTCGCCCTGTCTCCCCCTCCATTCTTGGCCCTTCTTGTCTGCTTGACTGCTTCTTCCACCATCTACCTGCCTGTTATGTTGCCTGCCTATAGCTGCCTTTCTCGCAATGCCTACCTTCGTGCCACTCTGTCTACCTGCCTTCTTCGTCCTGCGTGGCGCTGCTTTCCTGGATCGTCGTCTACCTGCCTTGCCCGCTCGGAGCGCGCTGCCAGCCTCCGACGTTTAACCAGTTTTCTTGCCTCCATGCCTGACTAGTCCTGTCTCCCGTCCTGCCTCGCCGTGCCTGACTGTCTGCCTTGTACTGCCTGCCTCGCCGGTTTTCCCGTGACTGCTTTTCTCCCACGTTCTGCCTGCTTCGCCCTGCCATGCCCCACTTCCTCGCCGTTCCCTAACTGCCACCCCCTTTCGCCCTGCTTCACCTTGCCCGCCTACCTCGTCCTATGTGTCTCGCACTCTTTGCTTGCCTAACCCCTCGGCCTGCGCATTTGCCTAGAATCGATTTCCCCTGGACGCCTCGACATGCCTGTGTGCCTGTCTCGAATTGCCTTCCTCTCCGTCCCTGCCTGAATCGTTCTGATGGCGTGTCTTTCTGCGTCGGCCTACCCTAGTGTCTTATCCCCATCCTCTCTTTGCTTTACTGCCTGCTTGTGTCTCGTCCTGCCTACCTGCCTGCCTGCATCGACCAGCCTACCTAATTTCTCCGGCCTGCATTCCCACCTCTTGCTGGCTGCCTGCTTCGCTCTGCCCCGCTCGGCTACGCCGTGCCTGCCTCCGTCGATTTTTCTGCATGCCCCTCCTCCTTCCCCTACCCTGCCCCATTTTACCTGAGTCGCCCTGCCCTGCACGTGTGACTGCCTTTCCGTGGCTCGCTTTCCTGGCTCGTCTCTGTGTGCCTCGCCGTGCCCGCCTGCGTTGCTCTGCCTGCCTCCTTGCCAACACCACTGATTGCTTCGCCATACCTGCCTGCCTTCTTCTGCTCTGCATGCCTTGCCCTCCCCGTTTGCCTTTCCTTGCCTTCCTCTGCTTCCCTTCCTCGCTTTGCCCTGCTTCGATTTACCCGCATACTTCTCCTTCTCTGCCTGCCTCTCTTTGCCATGTCTTTCCGTCCTCCCTCGGCCGACCCTTACCTGCCTGCCTCGCCCTGCTGTATCCTTATCTGTCTCAACCTGCCCTTCCGCTGCCTGCCTCACATTGACCATTCTCACCGTGCCTGTCTCGCCTGCCTAACTCATTTTTTACCATGCCTGTCTGCCTCGTCTTGCCTCTCCTTGTTTGCCCTCTTATATGCTTGCCTGTCTCCTGCTTCCCTGCCAGTCTTCATGCCTGCCTGCATTGATCAGCCAAACTATCTGCCTCGCCCTATCCTTTTGCCTACCTGCCTCTCTCTGTCCCGCTCGGCTGCACCGTTCCGGACTGCGTCGTTCTGCCCGTCTTTGTTGCCTTGCCCTCTGCCTCGTACTGCCTGACTTCCTGCTTCGCCTTGCGTGCATCAGAGCGTGCATGCCTTTCTTTGCCTCACCCTGCCCTGCGCCACCTTACCTGCTTCGCCCTGTATGACCTCACCTGCTCCGACCTGCCCTGCATGCCGTGGCTTGCTTTACCTGCCTGCCTCCTCTCTGCGTGTATCGCCGTGCGTGCAAGCCTCGCTTTTCCTGCCTCCATGCTATCACCACTGACTGCTTCGCCATGCCCCCTACCTTGCCCTTCCTGGTGTTACCTACCCTCCCCGCTCTGTCTGTCTCCTTGCCTCGCGTTCCCTGGACTGCCTGTCTCGCCGTACCTCGATCTTCCCTGGCTGCCTCGCCCTGCCCTGCCCTGCCTACCTGTCTCCCTTCCTAGCCCTTCTTGTCTCCAAGTGCCGTGCATGCCTCGCCCTGCCGTGTCTGCACCGCCCTTCATCACCCTTTCTGCTTCGCTTTTTAGGTTACCTGCCTCCCCCAGGCTGTATAGCTTCGTGCTTCGCACTGACTGAATTGCTGGCTGCGTCGCTGTGACTGCGTGCCTCGACCTACGTTGCCATTCCTAACTTCCTGGCTCTTGCAGCATAAATAATTCCCTATCTGCCTGCGGCGTTTTGCCTGCCTCACCCTGCTAACCTGCCCGACTCATCCTGCTTTGCATAGTCCTGTCCTGCCTACATGTCTCGCCGTGCCTCGCAATGCCCTGCGTCACTGCTTGTATGCCTTGCCCTGCCTTGCCTCCCTGGCCCTGACCTGCCTGCCTACTTGATTGCCTCGCCCTGCCCGGCCCTGCCCTGCCTACCTGAATACCTCTCCCTGCCCGACCCTGCCTACCTCGCTCTTTCGTCCTCCCTGCCGAGCCTGTCTCTAATGTAGGGCTCCGACTTGCCCTGTTTGCCTGCCTCTTTCTGCCCGCCTTTCTCGCCGTGTTTCCCTGGCCATTTTACCTATCTGCTTCACTGCCTGCCTGCCTCGCCATGCCTGCCTGCCTCGGTCTTCTTGGTTGGCTGCGTCATTCTTCCATCATGCCTCGACGATTTCCTGCGTCGTCCAGCCTCACCCTGCATGCCTCCCTACCTGGCCATGCCTCCTCCCACCTAGTTGCCTGTTCCGACCTGCTGCTTCCCTCGTCCTTCCTGCCTGTCTTACTGCGTGCCTGTTAGCATCTCTCTAACTGAATGACTGACCGCACGCTCGACTTCTCGCCTTTCCGCCAGCCACAACCTGCTTGCCTTTCTCGGCGATTCTTCCTCTGCCCAATGTCTGCCTAGCCCTGCCCGTCTTGCTTCGCCCTACAATGCATGTCTCGCCCTGCCTGCTTGATTGCGTCGCCTTTTGTACCCTCCTCGCCCGGTTTTCCTGGCTCGTCCTGCTTCGCCGTAACTGCCTGCTTCCCTGCCTTCCCTTCCTAACTTTATGCCCCGTCCCGCCTGCCTTCCTCGTCCTGCCTGCGTGAATCGGAATGCCCTACGCCCGCCAGCCTCCATGCTTTCCTGCGTTGACCTTCCTGGCTGCTTCATCCTTTTCAAACGTACATGTCTCGCATGTTTCCCTGGCCTCGCATGCCTGCTTGTCTCGCCGTGCTTGCCTGCCTTGCTCTGACGGGTTACCGGCACGTACCTTCCTCTTTCACCCTACCCTACTTGCATGCCTCAATCCGCCTGCCTCCATGCCTGGTCCTCCGTTGTCGTGCTTATCCCTGACTGCCTGCCACCAACTGCCGGCTTGCTTCTCCCTGTCTGTCTCGCTGTATCTGCTGCTTACCTCCCTGCATGTACCTGCATGCCTGGCTCTGCCTACCTTCCCCGACCTAAACTAGCTTGTTTTCATTACTCGCCCTGCCTTCATACCTACCTATTTCCTTGCATAGCTCTGCCTGACTTTACCCCCACTCACCGCCTTGGTCAGCCTGCCTGTTCGACCTGCCTCGCCATGCCTGCATGCATGCCTCCCCCTACCTGGTCCTGCCTGTGCCTCGCCCTGCCCTGCCTGCCTTGTGCCGCTTCACAATACCTACCTCTCCGTGTCTGCCTGCCTCATGCTGCCTTCCTTGCTGAGCCTACTTCACTACTTCTTTCCCCCTGCCTTCAGCTTGCCTACGCGCCTCCTTACCATGCCCTTCGCGCCCGGCTCACGATGCCAGCCTGGCTACGTCTTTCTTCCTGCCTGGCTCTCCCAGTTTTCCTGCGTTGTCTTACCTCACCCTGTCTGCCTACCTGGCGCTGTTTCCCTTTATCGCCCTGTCTACTTGCCTGCCTCTCTCTGATTGCTAGTCTCGTCATGCATGCTTCGACATGCCTGCCTTACGCCTGAATGCCTGCCATCCTTGCCCTGCTTGCCTGCATCGGGGTGCCTTGCACTGCCCAGCCTGTCTGCCTCCCTCTGCCCTGCATGCCTTTCCGTGCCTGACTGTCCCACTCTTCCTGCCCGCATCGCCCGGTTTTCCTGTCTCGTCCTGCTTAGCCTCAACTGCCTGCTTTGCCCTACCAGTCTGCCTCAACCTGCCTACCTGCCTGCCTCGCGCCCGCTTTCTTGCATGCTTTCCTACTTTGACCGACCTGTTTCCTTCGCCCTGCTCTATCGTTCATGCCTCGTCATGCCTGCCTGGCCTCACATGCCTGTTTCCCCTCCCGTACCTGCCTCGCTCTGCTTCGCCCTGAGTGCCTGGCCGTGCCTACCTGCCGGGCTGCATCTCCTTTTCCGGTGCTGCACTACGTGTCTGCACCACCCTGCCTGCCTACATGCCTCACCCTGCTTGTCTATCTTGCCCTGCTGGACTGGTTGCCAAACTAACTCCGCCTGCACGACCACCCTCCTGACTGCATACCGGGCTTGCGCTGCTGTGCTTGAGTGCTTCGGCCTGCTGTGCCTGCCTCACCCGACCTGCCCTGCCCAGCCTTGACATGCCCTCCTGCCTCGACAGGCTCTCGATTTCCTTGCCACCCTAAATTTTCCTCTCTCTCTTCCACTGCCTACCATGCGTTCCTCCCTCGCCTTACGTGCCTCGTCATATCTTCCTCGCCGTACTTATCTGCCTGCCTCGCCCTGACCTGTATGCGTGCTTGTATCTTACTCTTTGCATGCCTCACCATGTCTGCCTGCCAACCTACGTACCAGTCCCTGGATATCTAGCCAAGCCTACGACCTTGGCCCACCGCAGCTTGTGTACCTTACTCGCCCTGTCTGCTTACCTACCTCCTGTGCATCGCCCTGCTTACATGCTTCGCCCTACCCTGCTTCGGGATGCCCTGCTTACCTGTTTCGCTATGCCTCCACCTGCTCTGCCCGCCTCCCTCCCCCTCTCTGACTGCGTGCATCGCCCTGCCTGTCCCTGCCTGTCTCCCTCGCCTTGCCTGCCTAGCCCCTCTTCGCCCTACCTGCGTAGCCCCTCATCGCCCTGTATGCCTAGCCCCTCTTCGCACTGAATGTCTCGCCAGAGAGGCAGATCAGAAGAATGAACCACGCAGGCATGGAGAGGAAGGTAATTCGAGGCAGCCACACAGGCAGATCTTGGCAGCCGCCCGGGGGAAATCGATTCTAGGCAAATACGCAGGCCGAGGGGTCAGGCAAGCAAACACGGATAGGCAGGTAGGGCGGAGTAAGAGGGCAAGGCGAGGCAGGCAGGGCGGGGGGTGGCAGGCAGGGTGGGGCGAGGAAGTGAGGCAGGGCAGGGCAGGGCTATTCAGTCAGGGCGGGGGAGGAAGGTAGTCACGGAAAAGGTGGGACAGGCAGGTAGGACAAGGCAGGCAGGCAGGATTGGCGAGGCAAGAAGGGTGACAGAACTAGGAAGGAAAGCAGGATAAAGGTCGGAGGCAGGCAGCGCGTGACCGAGCGGAGAATGCAGGCAAAACAAGGCAGTCAGACAACGATCCAGGAAAGCAGCGCCACTTAGGGTGAGGCAGGCAAGTAGGCAGACTGGCACGAGAGTAGCCATGGTGAGAAAGCACCTCTAGGCAGGCAAGGTAACAGGCAGGTAAAGGGAGGACAGGGCAGTCAGGCAGAAAAGAAGGGCGAAGAATGGAGGGAGCAGGCAGGGCGAGGCATGGACGGCAAGGCAAGTAGGCAAGTCAAACAGAGGGACGCAGGCTGATCAGAACGAGGAAGGCATGCAGGAAGGAGAGCGTGAGGGCGTGCGGGACAAGGGACAAGGCGCGCAGGTTGAGGCATACGCGGTGGCGGGTCGATAAAGGTAGTCAGTGAGGGCGGTGCAAGCACGTATGGCGAAGCAGGGCGTCGAAGGCAGGTAGAATGGGCCAAGCAGGCAAGGAGAGACATGAAAGGTAGAGCAGATCGAGCGAGGCAGGCAGAGCAAGGCATGAACGGCAGAGTAGGTCGAGTGAGGCAGGCCAGACAAGACAGGAAGGCAGGCGGGCACTCCCAGGCAGTCAGGGCGAGGCAGGCAGGTAAGCAGTTAGGGCAAAGGTGGAGAGGCAGGAAAACCTGGTGAGGCGGACAGGAAGTGCGATGCAGTCAGTAAGGCAAGAAGGGCGAGGAAGGAGTGCAAGTAGGGCAGGGGGAGGGACGCAGACTGTACAGGGCTAGACAAGTCGGAACAGGCACGCAGAACGTGGAATTTAGGCGGGCTGGCGGGCGGTACGGCAGGTCCAGAGAGGCAGGAAGGCATGTAGGGCCAGGCAGGCAGCAGGCAGGACGAGGCTAGAAGTCACGGCCAGACACGCAAGTTAGCACAGCGATACTGGGACGCAGATCGAAGCAGGCAGGCAGGCAGGGAGACTACAGAGTGAGACAGAACAACGAAGGAAAACTGGGCGATGCAGGCAGGAAGAAGGACGCAACCAAGCAAGCAGGGCGAGGAAGGCACAGCAAGGCGAGGAACTGCGAGACAGGAAGGCACGGAGATGCAGAAAGGCCGGGCAAGACAGCCAGGGCAAATAAGGCAGCCAAGCAGACTCAGCGAGGCATGCAGACAGGACGAGGTCGGCACGCCGATGCGGGGCTAGGCAGGCAGGGCGAGGGACACATCCTGTACTGCAGGGCGTCGACCTGCCCTGTCTGCCTGCCTACTTGTTTCTACCGGACTTTCTCGTCCTGTTGGCTGGGCAGTTTGCGTATCTGCTTTATTGCCAGCCTGCCTCGCCCTTCGTGGTTGGCTGCATAGTTCTTCCTTCGTCGTCGAGTCTCTCCATGTATGCCTCCCCTCTTGGCCCTGCTTCCTCCCGCCTAGTTGCCTGCGTTACCCAACCTGCTTACCTCGCCCTTCCTGCATATCCTACTTCGTGCCTGCTTGCATGCCTCGAACTGCCTGCCTGACCGCCCGCCCAAATTCCCACCTTCCCGTCTGCTTCCACCTGCCTGCCTGTCTCGCTGTTCCTCTTTGTGCCCAATCTGTCTGCCTAGCCCTGCCCTTCCTGCCTCACCCTGCCCTGCATGCCTCGCCCTGCCTTCCAGAATGCGTCGCCCTTTATACCTCCGTCGCCTCCTTTTCCCGCCTCGTCGTGCTTCGTCGTAACTACTTCCTTCCGTGTCTTGCCCTTCCCACCTGCATGGCCCGCCCTGCGTGCCTGCCTTGCTTTCCTGCGTGCATCGTACTGCCCTCCGCCCGCCAGCCTGCATGCTTTCCTGCCTGTCTTACCCTGCCCTAACATACATGCCTCGCATGTCTCCCTGCATCGCATGCCTGCTTGTCTCGCCGTACCTGCCTGCCTCGCTCTGACGGCTTACCGGCGCCTACCTCCCTGTCTTGCCCTAACCTACCTGCATGCCTCGACCCTTATGCCTCCTTGCCTGGCTCTGCCTTGTCATGCTTCTCCCTGGCTGCCTGCCACTACCTGCCTGCTTGTTTCTCCCTGACTGTGTGTCTCGCTGTATATGCCTGATTGGCTTTGCTTCCTTAACTCTCTGCCCGTACCTGCACACCTGGTTATGCCTACCCGCCCCGATCTAAAGCAGCTTGTGTTGTCTTCCTTACTCGCCCTACCTGCGTACCTACCTCTTTCTTTGTCTAGCTTTGCCTGCCTTGCCCCACCCTCCATCGCCCTGGCCTATCTTCCTTTTCGCCCTGCCTCGCCAGGTATGCATGCAAACCTTCCACTGCCTGGCCCTGCTTGTGCCTCGCCCTTCCCTGCCTGCCCAGTGCCACGTCACACTCCCTACCTCTCTCTGGCTGCCTCGCTGAAACTGCTAGGCTACCCCAATCGCCCTGCCTCCTGCTTGCCTAAGTGCCTCCCTGCCATTCCCGTCCTGCCTGCCATACCATGCCTGCCTGGCTGCATGGTTCTTTATGCCTGCCTCGCCCAGTTTTCTGCTTTGTCCTACTTGACCCTGCCTGTCTACCAGGCGCTCTTTCCCTTTATCACCCCGTCTACTTGCTTGCCTCGTTATGACTGCTAGCCTCGTCTTGCATGCCTCGACATGCCCACCTTACGTCTGACTTCCTGCCGTCCTCGCCCTGCCTGCCTGTGTCGCCGTCCCACGCCCTGCCCAGCTTGCCGCGCCCTACCCTACCTATGTGACTCCCTCTGCTCTGCATGCCACGCTGTGCCTGACTGCGTCGCGCTTCCTGCCCGCGTCGCCCGGTTTTCCTGCCTTAACCTTCTTTGACGTAACTGCCGGCCTTGCCCTCCCTGCCTGCCTCAAATTGCCTACCTGCCTGCCTGCCTCTCGCCCGCTTTCTTGCATTATCTCCTACTTTACTCGGCCTATTTCCTTGGCCCTGCGCTATCGTTCGTGCCTCGATATGCCTCCCTGGGCTCACATGCCTGCTTCCCCTGCCGTACCTACCTGACTCGCTCTGCTTCGCTCTGACTGCCTAGCCCTTCCTACCTGCCGGGCTGCACCTGCCTTTCCGATGCTGCGCTGCCTGTCTCGCTGTGACTGCTAGCCTCGTCCCAACTGCTCGCCTGCCTCGAACAGCATTTATTCCTGTCTCACCGGGCCTGCCTTCCCGCCCACCTGCCCACCCACCTTCCTTTCTCGACGTGCCTCGCCCTGCTCTGCCCTAGCTCCACAAACTGCGTCGCCCATCCTGCCCGCCTCGCCCAGTTGCCCTCACTCGTCCAGCTTCGCCCTGACGGCCTGCCTGCCTCGCCCTGACTGCCTCGTAGTGCCCGCCTGCCTTCTTGCTTTCCCAGCCTCCCTCCCTCGACTTGCTCTGCAGTTCATGCCTTGCACTGCCTGCCTCACTTGAGATGCTCTACCTTTAGTATCTCACCTTTTCTGCCTGCAGTCTGCCTGCCTTCGAGGCCGTGGTTGATTGTCTGCTTCGCCATACGTGCCTGACATGCCCTGCACTGACTGCCTTTATCGACCCGCCACAGTAGATGCCTCAACCTGCCTGCCTTGCCCCGCCAGCCTTCACGCCCTTCTTCCTGCATGCCTGCCTCATCCTGATCTGCCTGCCTCCCTCTATTTCACTTGCCTACTTGCCTTGCCGTGCCTGCTTCGCCGTGCCTGCTCCCTCCCTTCTTCGCCCTTTTTATCTGCCTTTCCTCCCTCTAACTGCCTGTTGTCCTGCCTGCGTACAGCTGCCTTTCTCGCCATGCCTACTTTCGTGCCACTCTGTCTACCTGCCTGCCTCGCCGTAAGTGGCCCTGCTTTGCTGAATCGTCGCCTGCAGCCTTGTTTTGGGTGCCTTGCCCGCTCGGCCGCGAACCACGTGCCACCGACTTTTAGTCTGCTTTCCTGCCTCCCTGCTTGCCTAGTTGTTTCCCTTCGTGCCTCGCCGTGCCTACCTGCCTCTCTTCATTGTCCCGCCTGCATCGCCCCTCTTTTCCGTCAATGCCTTCCTCCCACGTCCTGCCTGCATCGCACTGCTCTGCCACACTTTGTCGCCCTTCTCTGCCTGCAAAGTCCTATGCCTGCCTCGCCTTGCCCGCCTACCTCGCCCTACGTGTCTCGACCTGTTTGCTTGCCTAACCCCTCGGCCTGCGTATCTGCCTAGAATCGATTTCCCCTGGGTGCCTACATCGACCTGCCTGTGTGACTACCACGAATTGTCTTCCTCTCGTTGCCTTCCTGACTCGTTCTGCTGGCCTGCCTGTCTGCCTCAACCTACCTCAGTGAATCGTCCTGTCCTTCTTTGCTTTCCTGCCTGCCTGTGCCTCGTCCTGCCTACCTGCCCGCCTGCAAGCATCGACCAGCCTATTTATCTGCTTCGGCATGCGTGGCCTGGCGTTCATACCTCTACCTGCCTGCCTACCTCGCTCTGCCCGGCTCGGCTGTGACGTGCATGCCACTGTAGTTTTGTATGACTGCCCTGCCTACTTCCCCTACCCTGCCCCATTTTACTTGCCTCGCCCTGCCCCGCATCCATACCTGCCCTGCCGTAGCTCGCTTTGCCTGCCTCGTCTCTGCGTGCCTCGCCGTGCCTTCGTGCCTTGCTCGGGCGGCCTGTCTCCCTCTGCTCTGTATGCTTTGCCCTTCGTGTTTCGCTCGCCATGCCTCCCTCTGCCTGGCTTCCTCTCCTTGCCCTGCTGCGATTTGCCTGCGTGCATCGCAATGCCCTACGCCCCCCAGCCTGCATGCTTTCCTGCTCTAACATACTTTTCTCGCGTGTCACCCTGGCCTCGAATGCCTGTTTGTTTCGCCTGCCTTCATTGTTCTGACGGCTTAAAGGCACGTACCTCCCTGCCTCCCCCTACCCTACCTATATGCCTCGATCCCCCTGCCTCAGTGGCTGGCCCTGCCTTGTCATGCTTCTTCCTGGCAGCCTGCCACTAACTGCCTGCTTTTCTCTCCCGCTGTGTCTCGCTCTATCTGCCTGCTTCGCTTTGCTTGCTTTTCTCCCTGCCTGTACGTTCATGCCTGGCCCTGCTTACCTGGCCCGGCCTAACCTGGATTGTATTGTCTTCCTTACTCGCCCTGCCTGCATACATGCATCCTTCCTTGCTTAGCTCTGCCTGCCTTTCCCCACATTGCATCGCCCTAGTCTACCTGACTGTTCGCTCTGCCCCTCCATGCCTGCATGTATCCCTCCCGTTGCTTGGCCCTGGATGTGCCTCGCCCTGCCCTGCCCTGTTTGCCTAGTGCCGCTTAACACTTCCTACCTCTTCCTGTCTGCCTTCCTCACCCTGCCTGCCTCGCTGAGCATGCTTTACTACCTCCTTCCCCTGCCTTCTGCTTACCTACGTGATTCCTTACCATGCCCTTCCAGCCTGCTTGCGTCGTTCTTCCGGCTTGCCTCGCCCAGTTTTCCTGCGTTGCTGTACGTCACCCTGTCTCCCTGCCTCGCGTTGTTTCCCTTTATCGACCTGTCTACTTGTCTGCCTTGCTCTGATTGTTAGCCTCGTCATGCATGCCTCGACATGGTTTCCTGCACGCCTGACTGCCAGCCATCCTTGCCCTGCCTGCCTGTGACGGCGTGCCTCGCCCTGCCCAGCCAGCCTGCCTCGCCCTGTCCTAACTACGTACCTCCCTCTGCCCTGCATGCCTCGCCATGCCTGCGTGCGTGACTGCGGCGCCCTTCCTGCCCGCGACGCCCGGTTTTCCTGCCGAAACCTGCTATACCGTAACTGCCTGCCTTGCTTTGCCTGCCTCCCTGAACCTGCCTACGTGCCTGCCTCAACCTGCCTACCTGCCTGCCTCGCGCCAGCCTTCTTTAATGCTTTCCTACTATGCCCGGCCTGTTTCTTTCGCCCTGCTCTATCATTCATGCCTCCTCATGCATGCCTGACCACACATGCCTGCTTCCCCTGCTGCAACTCCGTGACTCGCTCTCCTTCGCTCTGACTGCCTTGCCCTGTATACCTGCCGGGCTGCACCTGCCTCTCCGGTGTTGCGCTATACGCCTGCCTCGACCTGCCTGCCTATATGCCTCACCCTGCTTTTCTTCCTTGCCCTGCTGGACTGGTTGTCTTCTTCTCCCCGACACACAACATTCCTACCAGCATACCTGCCTTGCCCTGCCGTGCGTGAATGCTTCTCCCTGCTGTACCAGCCTCACTCGGCCTATCCTGCCCAGCCTTGACATACCCTGTCTCCTCGCCCTGCCCTCGATTTCCCTGCCACCCTACATTGTCCTGCCTCTCTCCCACTGCCTGCCACGCCCTGCCTCCCTCGCCTGACGTGCCTCGTCCTGTCTTTATCACCGTACTTGCCTGCCTGTTTCTCCCTGCCCTGTATACGAACTTGTATCTTACTCCTTTTATGCCCCAGCGTCTCTGCCTGCTTCGCTTTGCCTGCCAAAATACGTGCCTGTCGCTGCGCTGCCTACTTGCCCTGCCCCACCTCACCTTGTCTTCCTTACTCACTCTGTCTGCCTATCTACCTCCCTGTGCTTCGCCTTGCTTTCCTTCCTCGCCCTACCCTGCATCGCCATGTCTTGCTTACCTGTTTCTCCGCGCTTCCCCCGGCTTTGCCTGCCTGCCTCGCCCTGTCTACCTGCATGCATCACCCTGCCTGTCTCCATTGACTTGCCTCCCTAGCCCCTTTAGCCCTGCCTACCTAGCCCTGTAAACCTGTCTTGCTGAGTCTGCAGGGCGAAGCATGCAAGTAAATAAAGCAGGGAAAGCGAGGAAGACAGGCAGAGGTAGGCAGGGTGAGGCAGACAGGGAGGGCAAGGCATGAAGGGCAGAGGGAAGCAGGCAGGTAGGGCGAAGTAATCAGTGGTGCTGGCAGGGATGAAGGCAGAGTAAGTCAGGCAGGGATGAAGGCCGAGTAAGTCAGGCAGGCCCGGCGAGACACGCAGAGAAGAGGCAGGCAAAGCGAGCCAGGCAAGCATGTAGGACAGGGCGAGGCAGGTAAAATGGGGCAGGTTAGGGGAAACAGGCTGGGCAGGCAGACAAAAAGACAGAGGCAGGCACGTCGCAGCCGAGCGGGGCAGAGCGAGGTAAGCAGGCAGCAAGAGGTGGCCACAGAGGCCGAAGCAGGTGGATAGGCTGGTCGATGCAGGGAGGCAGGGCGACGCACTGGCCGGCAGGAAAGCAACGAGAGGCAGGACGAAGCACTAAGGTAGGCCAAGGCAGGCAGGCAAGCAGAACGAGTGAGGCAGGCACGGAAAGGAAGAAATTCGAAGCAGGCACACAGGCATGGCGAGGCAGGCGCCCAGGGGAAATCGATTCTAGGCAATTACGCAGGCCGAGGGGTCAAGCAAGCAAACAGCGAGAGGTAGGTAGGGCCAGGTACGCGGGCAGGGCGAGGCAGGCATGGCTTGGGGTGGCAGGCCGCGAAGGGCGAGGAAGTCAGGCAGGGCAGGGCGAAGCAGGCAGGGCGGGGGAGGAAGGAAGTCAAGGAAAACTGGTGAGACAGGGAGGACAAGGCAGGCACGGTGAGGCAGGAAGGGAGATAGAACTGGGCAGGAAATCTGGCTAAACTTCGGAGGCAGGCAGGGCACGGCCGAGCCGGCAAGGCACTGAAAACAAGGCAGACAGACGAAGGACAAGGAAAGTAGGGCCACGCAAGGCGAAGCAGGCAGGTTGGCAGACTGCCACGAAAACAGGCATAGCGAGAAAGGCAGCTCAAGGCATGCAAGATAACAGGTAGGTACAGGAAGGACGAGGCAGACAAGCACACTAGAAGGGCGAAAAGTGAAGGGGCAGGCAGGGCGAGACTGGGACTAGGAGGCAGCTAGGCAGGTCAAATAGAGGCAGGCAGGAAGTTCACTGTGAGGTATGCATGCATAAAGGAGGGAATACGCGCAGACGTGGTAAGGCAGGCAGGATGAGGCATGCACGGTGGCGGATCGATACAGGCAGTCAATGCAGGGCAGGGCAGGCACGAAGAGCGAAGCAGGCAGGCAGGGCCACGCAAGCAGGCAGGGCGGCGCAAGGAGGCAGACTGGGCCAAGCAGGCAACGCGAGACATGAAGAGTAGAGCAGCTTGAGGGAGGCAGGCAGGGCAAGGCATGAACGGCACAGTAGGTCGAGTGAGTCCGGCCGGGCAAGGCAGGAAGGCAGGGGGCAGTACGAAGTCGTCACGGCTAGGCAGGCAGGCAAAGATTTGGGCCGAATCTGGACGAGGCAGGAACACCGGGCGAGGCGGACAGGAAGTGTGACCCAGTCAGTAAGGCAGGAAGGGCAAGAAAGGAGTGCAGATAGGGCAAAGCGATGGAGGCAGGCTGGGAAGGGTAAGATGCGTTGAGACAGGCAGGCAGAACGCGGAAGGTAGGAGGGCTGGCGGGCGGGAAGGGAGGTCAAGACAGGCAGGAAGACATGCAGGGCGAGGCAGGCAGCAGGCAGGACGAGGCTAGCAGTCACAGTGAGACAGGCAAATAAGCAGGGCGATACTGGGACGCAGATGAAAGCAGGCAGTGAGAATGGAAGGGTGAGGCAGAGCAATGAAGGAAAATTTGGCGACGCAGGTAGGAAGAACGACGCAGTCAGGCAAGCAGGGCGAGGAAGTGCGGAAGGCAGGCACGGAGACGCAGGAAGGCCGGGCCAGACCGACAGGGAGAAGGATGCAACCAAGCAGACTCAGCGAGGCAGGCAGACTGGACGATATCGGCAAGGCGAACCGGGGCTAGGCAGGCAGGGCGAGGGACACGGGCTATACTGCAAGGCGTCGATCTGCCCTGTCTGCCTGCCTGCATGTTTCTGCCCGCCTTTCTTGTCCTGTTTGCCTACCCAGTTTGCCTATCTGCTTCACTGCCAGCCTGCCTCGCCCTTCGTGGTTGGCTGCGTCGTTCTTCCTCCCTGCCTCGAACACTTTTCCTGAGTCGTCCAGCCTCACCATGCATGCCTCCCTTCCTGCCCCTGCCCCCTACCGCCTAATTGCCTGCGTCGCCCAACCTGCAGCCCTCGCCCTTCATGCATGTCCTACTTCGTGCCTGCTTGCATGCCTCGAACTGCCTGACTGACCGCCTGCCCGAATTCCCACCTTCACGCCAGCCTCAACCTGCCTGCCTGTCTCGCCGTTCCTCCCTCTCCCCAACCTGTCTTCTTAGCCCTGCGCTTCCTGCCTCGCCGTACCTGCAAGCCTGGCCCTGCCTTTCTGAGTGCGTCGCCCTTTCTACCCGCCTCGCCCGCTTTTCCTGCCTCGTCCTGCTTCGTCGTAACTGCCTGCTTCCCTACCTTGCCCTTCCTACCTGCATGCCCCGCCCTGCCTGCCTGCCTCATCCTGCCTGCGTTCATGGCACTGCCCTACGCCCGCTAGCTTGCATGATTTCCTGCCTGTCTCACCCTGCTCTAACGTGTATGCCTGGCATGTCTCTCTGGCCTTGCATGTCTGCTTGTCTCGCCGTGCATGCCTGCATCGCTGTGACGGCTTCCCGGCACGTACCTCCCTGCGTCGCCCTACCTTACCTGCATGCCTCAACCCGCCTACCTCCATGCCTCGCCCTGCCTTCTCGTTCTTCTCCCTGCCTACCTGCCGCTACCTGTCTGGTTTTTCTCCCTGTCTGTGTGTCTCGCTGTATCTGCATGCTTACCTTACTGACTGTAACTGCACATCTGGTTCTGCATACCTGCCTCGACCTAAACTAGCTTGTCTTGTCTTCCTTAATCGCCCTGCCTGCATACCTCCCTCTTTCCTTGCCTAGCTCTGGCTGCCTTGCTCCACACTGCATCACAGTGGTCTGCATTCCTGTTCGCCCTGCCTCGCCAGGCCTGCCTGCATGCCTCCCACTGCCTGGCCCTGCATGTGCCTCGCCCTGACATGCCTGCCTTTTGCCGCTTCACATTTCCTACTTCTCCCTGTCTGCCTGCCTGTATCTGCCTGCCTCGCTGAGCCTGCTTGTCTACCTCCATTGCCCTTCCTCCTGCTTGCCTACATACCTCCCTACCATGCCCTTCCTGCCAGCCTCATCATGCCTGCCTGACTCCGTCGTTCTTCCTACCATCCTCGCCCAGTTTTCCTGCGTTGTCATACCTCACCCTGCCTACATGGCACTGTTCCTTTAATCGTCCTCTCTACTTGCCTACCCCTTCTGACTGCTAGGCTTATCAAGCATGCTCCGACATGCCTGCCTGTACGCCTGGCTACCTCCCATACTCGCCTTGCCAGCCTATGTCGGCATGCCTCGCACTTCCCAGCTTGCCTCGCCCTCCCCAGCTTGCCTCGCCCTACCTATGTGCCTCCCTCTCTCCTGCATGCCTCGCCGTGCCTGCGTGCCTGATTGCGTCGACTTTCCTGCCGGCGTCGCCTGGTTTTCCTGCCTTGTCCTTTGCCGTAACTCCCTGCCTTGCCCAGCCTGCCTGCCTCACCTTGCCTACCTGCCTGTATCGCGCTCGCCTTCTTGCATCCTCTCCTACTTCGCCCTACCTGTCTCCTTCGCCGTGCTTTATTGTTCATGCCTCGTCATGCTTGTCTGGCCTCACATGCCTGCTTTCCCTGCCTACCTACCTGACTCGCTCTGCTTCGCTCTGACGGCCTGGCTCTGCCTACCTACCGGGCTGCACCTGCCTTTCCGGTGCTGCGTTACATGTCTGCCTCGACCTGCCTGCCTGCCTGCATGCCTCATCCTGCTTGTCTACCTTGCCCTGCTGACATGGTTGCCTTACTCGCCCTGCCTGCCCGAACAGCCTCCTGCCTGCATACCTGCCTTGCCCTTCCGTGCGTGAGTGCTTCGCCCTGCTGTGCCTGCCACACTCGGCCTGCCCTGCCCAGCCTTGACGTGCCCTGCTGCCTCGCCATGCCCTCGAATGCCCTGCCACCCTACTTTTTCCTGCCTCTCTCCCACTGCCAGCCACGCCCTGCCTCCCTCGCCTTATGTGCCTAGTCCTGTCCTCATCCTACTTGCTTGCCTGCCTCGCCCTGCCCTGTATACGTGCTTGCATCTTACTGTTTCCATTCCTCGCCGTGTCTGCCTGTATCGTTTTGCTTGCCAGCCTACGTGCCTGTCCTTGGATGTCTAGCCCTGCCTACCTGCCCTGACCCACCTCACCTTGTCTACCCTACTAGCCTTGTCTGCCTACCCACCTCCCTGTGCCTCGCCCTAGCTTGCATCGCCCTGCCCTGCCTACCTGTTTCGCCGTGCCTTAACCTGCTCTGCCTGCATGCCTCGCCGTATCTGCCTGCACGCATCGCCCTGCCTGTCCCTTGCGTGCCTCCCGAGCCCTGCCTGTCAAGCCCTCCTCCTTCCTGCCTACCTCGCCCTGTGTGCCTGCCTCGCTGAGTCTCCTTGCCTGCCTTCATGCATCTCCGACCCTGCCTGTCTTGCAGTTCCTCGCCCTGCTGTGCCTTTCTCGCCCTCTTTGGCAGCCTGTGTCGTTGTTCCTGCCTGCCTCGCCCAGTTTTCCTGCGTTGTCATGCCTCACCCTGCCACCCTCCCTGCCTGCATGCTTGGATCTGCGTCCCTGTATCGCCCTGCTTAATTGGCTGCATCGCTGTGACTGCTACCCTCGTCCTGCCTGCGTGTCTGTATCGGATTGCGTGTCTTCCTGCCTGACTAGACCTGCCTTTCCGCCCGTCCGCCTGCCTTCCACGCCCTTCCCCCCGCCATGCATCCATACCTGATTCCCTGCACCCCTGTCTGCTTCTCCGCATCCCTATCTGCCCCACCCTGCGTTCCTCGCCCTGCTTGCCTGCCTGCGTGCCTGTACCACTTTGCCTTCGTATCTCCTCGTGCTTTGTCTTGCCAAACTGTCTTCTTCCATAGTTGCCTGCTTCGCACTGCCGTGCCTGCGTGCATAGCACAGACCTTCCTGACTCGCCCAGCTGGTTTCGCATGACTGCATTGCTCCTTCGTCCTGTATGTCTGCTTTGCCCCGCCTCACGCTGCTTCGCCGTGCCTGCCTAACTCGCCCTGTCTGCCTCTCTGCCTGCCTCGTCGTGCAGTCCTGTCTCGCCTGCCTGCTTGCAGGCAGTCAAGTCGAGAAACGCAGGCTGGCAGGCTCAGCGAGTGAGGCAGAGTGAAGCAGCCAGGCAGGGAAGGCAAGAATGCAGGCAGAGAGGTTGGCATGCGGGCGGGCCGGCAAGGGCCTGCCTTGCCGTGCTCTGCGTCGCCCTGTCATGCTTGCGTCGTGCTAGCTGCCTTGATCTACCTCGCCCGTCGTCGTCCTGCCTGCCTCCGTCGTTCTGCCAGCCTGCCTGCCACGCACTGCCGTCCTCGACCTGCCTGCTTCGTCCTGCTTCCCTCCCACGCCTATCCTGCTAGCTTACCTGCATGACTGCCTAAACCTGCCCGCCTCCCTGCCTTGCACTGCCTGCCTATCTTGTCTGCCTCACCATGCCATCTTGCAAGCCCACCTACAAGGCTTGCCCTCCTTCGCCCTGGTCTGCCTCCCCCTGTCTGCCTAGGCCTTGCCCGCTTGCCTCGACCTGCCTCCCAACCTGCCTGCATGATTCGCTCCGTTATGCCTGCCTACCTGGCTTATCTTGCTTTGCCTTTCTGCCTGCCTTGTACTAAATTTATGTGCCGTGCCTGCCTAGCCATTCTGTCACGTATTAACCAGCCCTGGCTGACGTCCTCGCCATGACTCCCTCGTCCTCTCTGCCTTTATTCGCTCTGCTTGCTTGTCTGCCTCGCCCTGCATTACTGCCTCGTTCTGCCTCTCCATGCCTGCTTCCTTGCCTCCCTGCCACGACATGCCTACTTCCTTCTCCTTCCCTTACTCAACTTGCCTGCTTTCCAGCCTCCCTCTATTGCCCTGTCTTCATGCCTCCTTCCTACCTACTTCGTCCTACTTATTTTCCTTTCCTTGCCTCTGCGCGCCTGCCTCGAACTGCCTGCTTTCATCTTACTGTTTGCAGGCCTCGCCGTGTCTGCCTGCTTCGGTCTGCCTACCAACCAACTTGCCTGTCCCTGGATGTCTCGCCCTGCCTACCTGCCGTGACGCACGTCACCTTGTCTACGTTACTCGCCCTGTCTGCCTACCTACTTCCCTGTGCCTCGCCCTGCTAGCCTGCCTCGCCCTACACTACATCGCCCTGCCCTGCCTCCTTGTATCACCGTGCCCACCCTTCCCTGCTCTGCCTGGCTGCCTCGCCCCGTTATCCTGCTTTGTCCTACCTCACCCTCCCAGTCTCCCTGCCTGCCTGCCTGCCTGTCTGCCTGGATCTGCGTCTCAGTATCGCCAAGCTTACTTGCCTGTCTCTGTGTGACTGCTAGCCTCGTCCTACTGCTCGCCTGCCTCGCACTCCATGTATTCCTGCCTGCCGGACTTGCCTTCCCGCCAACCAGCCCACCCCACTTCCACGTCCTGTCTGCATGTCTCGACGTTTGTCGCCCTGCTCTGCCGTGCCTGCAAAACCTGCCAAGCCCTTCCTGCCGTACTGAGTCGCACTTCCAGCCCGCCTCGCCCCGTTGTCCTGACACGTCCAGCTTCGCCCTAACGGCATGCCTGCCTCTCCCTGACTGCCTCGGACTGCCCGCCTGCCTTTCCCGGCCTCTTTCTCTCGACCTGCTCTGCTGTTCATGACTTGCCCTGCCTTCCTCAATCGAGCTGCCTCACCTTACCTGGTTGGCCCATTCTGCCTGCCGGCGACGCCCTGGCTGATTGCTTGCTTCGCAATAGCTGCCTGCCCTGCCCTGCCCTGCACTGACTGCCTTTTTCGACCCGCCACCGTGCATGCCTCAACCTGCCTGCCTTGCCCCGCCTGCCCTCACGCGCTCCTTCCTGCATGCCTGCCTCATCCTGATCTGCCTGCCTACCTCTATTTGACTTGCCTACTTGCCTTGCCGTCCCTGCCTTGCTGTCCCTGCCTTGCCGTGCCTGCCCCGTCCCTTTTTCTACCTTGTCTGCCTGGGTGCCTCGTTCTCCCTCTACCTGCCCGTTGTCCAGCCTGCGTAGATCTGCCTTTCTCGCCATGCCTACTTTCGTGCCAGTCTGCCTACCTGCCTGCCTCACCGTAAGTGGCCTTGCTTTCCTGGATCGTCGGCTGCTGCCTTGCTTTGGGTGCATTCCCCGCTAGGCCGCGCTCTTCCTTCCAGCAACTTTTAGCCTGCTTTCCTGCCTCCCTGCCTGCCTAGTTGTTTCCCTCCCTGCCTCGTCGTCTGCCTCTCTGTTTCGCCCTGCTTGCTTACCTAAGCCCTCTGCCTGCGTATTTGCCTAGAATCGGTTTCTCCTGTTCGCCTGCGTCGACCTGCCTGTGTGACTGCCACGAATTACCTTCCTCTCTATGCCTTCATGACTCGCTCTGCTGGCCTGCCTACCTGCGTGCCTGCATCGACCAGCCTACCTACATGTTTCAGCCGGAATGGCCTGGCGTTCTTACCTCTTACTGCATGCCTACCTCGCTCTGCACCGCTCGGCTGCACCCTGCATGCGTCCGTCAATTTGTCTGCCTGCTCTGCCTGCTTCCCCTACCCTACTCCATTTTACCTGACTCGCTCGGCCCTGCGAGCGTGCCTGCCTTGCCGTGGCTTGCTTTGTCTGCCTCATCTCTGCGTGCTTCGCCGTGCATGCCTGCCTTGATCTGCCTGCCGGCCCCCCTGCCAACAACACTGGTAGTTTCGTCCTACCTGCCTGCCTCTGCCTGCCGCCTTCCTGCCATTGCCCAGCTTCGATTTACCTGCGCGCTTCGCCCTGTCTGCCTGCCTCGCTTTACCATGTCCTGCCGTCCTCTCTCGCCCGACCCTTTCTGCCTCCCTTGCCCTGCTCTATCCTTATCTGCCTCGACCTGCCTTCCCCTACCTCCCTCGCCCTGACTTTTCACCGTGCCTCTCCCGCATACGTGGCTCGTTCTCTTACCCTGCCCGTCTTCCTAGGCCTACGTGACTGCCTCGTCGTGCCTCTCTTTGCTTGCCTTCCTACATGCTTGCCTGTCTCGTCCTGTTTCCCTGCCAGTCTTCCTGCCTGACTGCATCCAGCAGTTAACCTACCTGCCTCGCCCTGTCCTCCTGCCTGCCTGCCTCGCTCTGCTGCGCTCGGCTGCACCGTTCCTTCCTCCGTCGTTCTGCCTGTCTCATTCGCCTTGCCTTCTGCCTCGTCCTGCCTGACTTCCTGCTCCGCCCTGCGTGCCTGATAGGCTGCCTGCCTTTCTCTGCCTCACCTTATCCTGCCCACCTTACTTGCTTCACCATGCCCCGCATGCCTGTCCACCTTGCCATGGCTTCCTTTGCGTGCCTCCCTCCTCCTCTCTGCGTGGGTCGCCGTGCGTTCGTGCCTCGCTCTGCCTGCCCTCATGCCATCAACACTGACTGCTGCCCTCCCCCTCCCTTGCCCTTTCTCGCCTTACCTACCCTCCCCGCTCTGCCTGCCTGCCTACTCACTTCCATCGCTGCATCGCCCTGCCTGCCTGCTTGCCTCGCTTTGCCTGGACTACCTGCCTTGCCGTGCCTCGACTTTCCCTTCCTGCCTCGCCCTGCCCTTCTTTCCTGTCTGCCTCGTTAGCCCTGCTTGTCTCCAAGGGCCCTGCATGCCTCGCTCTGCCTTGTCTGCCTCGCCGTTCGTCACCCTTCTGCTTGGCCTTTTATGCTTTTATGCCTCCCCCAGTCTGTATCGCTTCCTGCTTCCCCGTGACTTAATCGCTGGCTGCGTCGCTGTAACTGAGTGCCTTGACCTATGTTGCCATTCCTACTTTCCTCGCCCTTGCAGCCTACCTAACTCCCTATCTGCCTGAGGCGTTTTACGTGCCTCACCCTGTTAACCTGCCTGCCTCGTCCTGCTTTGCATCGTCCTGTCGTGCCTGCCTGTCTCGCCATGCCTCACAATGCCCTGCGTCCGTGTTTACATGCCTCGCCCTGCCTGCCCTTCCCGTTCGTCCTCCCGGCCTGTGCCTGCCTATAGCGCAGGGCGTCGGCTTGCCCTGCCTGCCTGCCTGTTTCTGCCCGCCTTTCTTGCAACATTACAACATGCAAGGAGCGGGCGTTCGCTGGTCTAATCACACACACACGACTCCGTGTCACCGCAACATTTACTTCCACAGACTCGCGGCCACCGCCGCTCGAGACGGACGCGAGGCGGTGCGAAAGGCGAGAGTCACCTGGGTCCCGGGTTCGTATCTCCCAACCACACATCACACCATCCCGAATGTACGGTCCCCGTATTTGCCCTTAGTCACTCATCCACAGCCATATGCCGCGGAGGGAGAGAGGAGAGAGGGACGATGTGAGGAGGGGAGAACGGAAAGGGCTCGCAGAAGGTGAGATAATGGCCGTCGCCATAGGTTTGGTTATGAATTCCGACACTTTGTGTGACGTCTTGGTCGCCAATATAGGTCATGGCTGCCCTTTCGACAAGCTATATTTCTCCCTCCGTATTTGAAAAACTAGATCCTAATCGACGCTGGTGTTCTGTGCTTGCCTAATCATACAAGTACTGGTCATGCCCACACGGCTGAGTACCGCCGCAACACTTTCTTCCACATTCTCGTGACTGCCGTCGCTCGAGACGGACGGGTGGGGGTAGGCACATCGGGAACCACCACGACCCTAGGATCATGTCCCCCATCACGCCTTGCACCATTCCGTCTTCACACCACGGCATGTTATCGTGGTCAGGCATCAAGGCTGCCATATGTCTTTGTGGGTGGGTAGAGTATGGGGTACGAAGGAAGAGGTGGGGACGGTAGAACAAAGTGTATTCGGAGATAGGTGTTATTGCCGTCACCATAATTTAGGCAATGATTGGCGCCTCATTACGTGACGTCATGGGCTCAATCTTGGGCCTCTGATGTCTTTTCGACAACCTACCTTTCTCTCTCCGCCCCCGCAAACTTAAACCATGCACAACGCTGGTGTAGTTTGCTGACCTACTCATGCACGCACTAGACAAGCATACACGGATCCGTACAGCCATAACTATTTCACAGCCCCTCGTCCTCCGACCCTAGAAAGGGACACGTGGCTATGCGGATCGCAGAAGTCACCAAGGTCCTTTGTGCTTGTCCCCCACCACTTGTCGCACCATCCCTTCTTCATCGCCCCAGCAGGGGCCATTATATGTAGTTTGGGACAGTGTGAGGAAGAGGCAGGATGAATGAGGGGTGGAGGTCGAAGGAAAGTTGGAGAAGGTTAGGTTACGGCCGTCGCCATAGGTCAGGTTATGACTACAGCCATCTTTTGTGATATCGGCTGCTATCTTGGGCCATGGATGCTCTTTCGACAACCTGATTTCTGTCTCCGCACTTGCAACAATACATCTATCTCGCCGCTACTTTTGCTTACTGGCCTACCGATTCACGCACTAGCCACAAAGACACAGGTCCGTACCGCTGCAACAGTTCCACCCACTGTTTCACGGCCGCCGCCGCTCGAGGATTCGTGGCGGTACGGATCGCGGGAGCCACCAATTTCATTGGTTTGCGACCCAAAACGATTCGCACAACCCCGTTTAACCGTCTGCGCATTGGACCATCAAAGGTAATAAAGGCCGCCGCATGTTGTGGGGGAGGGGAGAGAGGTGGTGGTGGAAGGGAATGTGGAGGGCAGGACTGACAGAAGCCGCAGGTTAGGATATCGGGTTCGCCATATTTTACATTAAGACCGCGGCCATCTCGTGTGACGTAATGGCCGCCATCTCGGGCCATGACTGCCATCTTGGGTCATGGCTGCCCTTTCGACAACCTACATCTCCGACACTACATCCTGCTCACCGCTGGTGTTGTTTGCTGGTCTACACATACCTGTACTGGCCAAGCACACACTCCTGCCTACAGCCGCAACACTTCCTTCCACTCTCGTAGCCGCCAACGCTCGAAACCAACGCCTGGAAGTGCCGATTGCTGCCGCCACCACGGTCGTCGGTTCGTGTCCCCCAACATGCCTCGCACAATCACTTCTTCCCGCTTCCGCACGAATCCATGGACAGTCATGAAGGCCATCATATGTAGTTGGGGATGGGATAGAGAAGTGGTGATTAGTGATATGGAGAGAGCAGGAAGGAGGGAAGTCGGAGAATATTAGGTTATGGCCATTGCCATAGGTCAGGTTATTACTGCCGCTACATTATGTGACGCCATGGCCGTTATCTTGGGCCATGGCTGCCCTTTCGATAAGTTGCAACCTCCGCACTTGCGCTACTACATCCTGCTCGTCGCTAGTGCCCTTTGCATGGCTAGTCTGACGCGCACTGGCCACGCACACGGATCCGTACCGTCTTGCTTCTACAGTCGCTCTAGACTGACGCCTGTCGGCGCGGATCGTGGGAGGCACCAAGGGCCTGAGTTCGCGTTCCCCAACTTCTCCTCTTACCATCCCGTTTTCATCGCCACCCAGTGTCCCTTTTCAAGTCATCAAGATCGTCAAATACCTTGGGGGATGGCGTTGATGTAGGTTGCGAGAGAATAAGGAGAGGGGAACGGACAGAAGTCGGAGTTTAGGTTATCCTTCGCCATAGGTTAATTCATGACCGCCGCCATCTTGTGTAACATCATGGCCCCAATCCTTTACCATGGCTGACCTTTCCTATTCCTCTCTTTGTGTGTCCGCAGCCGCGAAACTACATCTTGCACGCCGCTCGTACTTTTAAGTGGCCTACTCGTACATGCACTGGCCACGCCGCAACACTTCCTTTCATAGGCTCGCCAAAGCCAACGCTCGAAACGGACGCCTGGAGGTGTGAACCGCGGAAGCCACAACGTTCTTGGTTTCGTGTACCCCCACCACGTCTCGTACGATCACCTCTTCACCGCCACCGCAGAGGCGTGTGGCCGGTCATCACGGTCGTAATATGTCGTAGGGAAAGGGGAGAGGGTGGTACGGTTTCGGGAAGGGAGGACGGAGGGAAGTCAGAGAAGGTTAGGTTATGGCCGTCGCCATAGGTTAGGTAATAACCACCGCTGTCTTGTGTGACATCACTGCCTCCATCTTAGGCCATGTCTCCCCTTTCGACCTCTTTCTCTCTCTGCATTCTGCAAAACTACAGCCTGGTAACCACTACTGTTTTTGCTAGCCTACTCGTCCACTCACTGGCCACGCACACACGCCTCTGTACAGCCGCAACACTTCCTTCCGCAGTTCCACGTCCGCCGCCCCTCGAGACGGACGGGTGGCGGTGAGGATCGTTGGAGCAATCAACGGCGTGGGTTCGTGTCCCTCAACCCAGCATTGAACCACCCAGTCTTCACCGCACCGAAGGTCCCGTGGCAAGTCAAGCTCGTCCTATACCTTGGTGGTGACAGCACGGGAAGGGAAGTTGGATATTACGTTATGGCCGTCGCCATATCAAGTTACGACCGCCGCCATCTTGTGACATCATGGCCGCTAAATTGGGCTATGGCCGCCGTTTCTAAAACATCTCTTTCTCCCTCCGCACTTGCAACAGTACATGCTGCTCACTGATGGTGTTTTTTTATTGACCTACTCATTAACGTTCTGGACACGAACACACAGCTCCGTGCCGTCGCTACGCTTCCTTCCCCACTTCCGCAGCCGCCGCCGCTTGAAACGGCTGAGTGGCGGTGCGGATCGCGGGAACCACGACGGATGTGTTCGTGTCCCGCACCCCACCTCGAATATTACCGTCTTCACCGCCCCGCAGTTTCTTGTCCGCAGTCATTAAGGCAAACATGTCGTGGGAGGGGGAGGTAGTAGCGGGGGGAAGGGGAGGGGAGAACGGAGGGGTGTACGAGAACGTTATGTTATGACCGCCGCCATATTGTGTGACGTTGTGCCCTCCCTCTTGGGCCGTGGGTGAACTTTCGACAAATTCTCTGCACCTTCAACATGACATACTGCTCGTCGCTGTTGTCGTTTACTGGCCTACACATACACGCACTGCCCACGCACAAACAACTGCGTACCGCCGCAACACTTTCTTCCACACACCCGCGTCCGCCGCCAATCAAGACACACGCGTGGCGGTGCGCATCGCTGTAGCCACCACGGTCCTGGGTTCGTCTCCCCATACCACGCTTCAAACGATCCC
The DNA here is from genome assembly GCA_013340265.1 of Coptotermes formosanus. NCBI lineage: Eukaryota > Metazoa > Arthropoda > Insecta > Blattodea > Rhinotermitidae > Coptotermes > Coptotermes formosanus. The sequence goes on along the minus strand of BLKM01007528.1, from coordinate 94,382 downwards.
GTCTTCACCGCCCCCAGAGAGGCCTGTAGCCAGTTATCAATGCCGTCATTTGTCGTGCCGGTGTGGGGAGAGAAGGGGGAGAACAGGACGGAGGGAATTCGGAGGTTAGATTATAGCCGTCGCTATACTTTATGACCGCCATCTTGTGTAACGTCAGGCCACGTCCGCACAGTCGCGGTTCTGCAGATCGCGGGAGCCACCACGGTCCTTTGGGTCTGTTTCCCCACTCCAAGCATCATCCCGCCGGTCATTAAGGCTGTCATATGTCGTTGGTGATCGGTGAGGGGCCGAGATGAAAGGAGGGAGGACAGAGGGAAGTTGGAGGAAATTATGTTACGGCTGTCGCCATAGTTTAGGTAATGAACGCCGCCATCTTGAGCCATGGCTGCCCTTTCGACAACCTCCTTTTCTCTCTCCGCACCTGCAACACTAGATTCTGCTGGCAGCTGGTATTGTTTACTGCAAGCATACACGCACTGGCCATGTACACACGGCTCTGTACCACCGCAAAACTTTCCTTCCATAGTCCCGCGTTCGCCACCGCTCGACACGGACGCGTGTTGCGGATAGCGGCAGCCACAACGGCCCTGGCTTCGAGTCCCGCGACCACGTGTCACACCATTCCGTCTTCACTGCCCCCCACAGGGGCTCGCGGCCGATCAAGACCGTCGTATGTCGTGGGGGAGAGGAGGGGTAGGAAGGATAAAGTCGGACAAGGTTAGGTTATGGTGGCCGCCATATATTAGTTTATGACCGCCCCATCTTATGTGATGTCATTGCCGCCGTCTTGGACCATTGATGCCCTTTCGACGTCTTCTCCCCGCACCTGCAACACCCCATCCTGCTCGCCGCTGATGTTTTTCAATTGAAGTATTCATTTTGCTGCCTTTGGACTCTGGTATCTGGGGCGGCCGAACCACTCTCCCTCCCCCACCCACCTCCCGCTACACACCTTCGCCTACCGTTTTGAATATTTAACAGATATATTACACTTAGGCCCTTATGTTGAAGATAATACACATTATATACATAACGTACATAATTTATAACACTACAATTAGGCTCAGAGGTTAGCTAGATTTTAGAGGCACGCTAACGGTAGTTAAAACACAAGATCCCATGTTTCATTTCATAATGAGATGTTAGCCTATTAGGTTTCAGGTTTCCTTGTGCAGATACATTGTTACATGTTAATGTCAGAATAAATGAAATGTCAAAATCAGCATTTAATAGCCTATATGTAACGCGACCTTGGAAATCTGCAAATTAAATACATGGCACTTTCCCTGCACAAAGTTAAAACTATGGCTGTGGGCTGTTTCTTTTGAGATGCAATTCATCTCCACCCTGTCATTGCTCCCTGTACACTCAACACAGTACAGGTCTTCTGCCAACAAGTTTGCTGGAAATAATTATCATTATTATGGAATATTATGGAATATTATCATCCTTACTCATAATTCGTCTAGGTATTTTGAGAACACATTAGCTGTTAGCTGTCAGAAGAGGGACTAAAGCAGTAAGGAAAAACCCTGCACTACAGTTTATCTATTTATGTAAACAGATAGCATCCTCTCTTATTTACAACACTTTCTAAGAGTTTGTGGGAACATCCCCACAAATGCAAAACGGCCCTTTCCGCGCAGTACAGCGGTAGTCGGTCTCCCCACCACTGCAACAAGCTCTTCACGCCAGCCAATCCCAGACGGGCAGCCCAGCGACGGCCAGGTATAAAAGGCTACATTTCCAGCCAAAAAGTGTGCATTCCAGTATTCCGGACCCAGCGTTCAATATCAAGACTCAACGTGCTACGAGCCTCCACGATCGGCTCCCGAGCATCATCCGCCACTCGGCCCGTTAGCAGCATCTACAGCTCGCACCCTGCGGAACGCGCCGCAGTGTTTACCAGCACACGCTGCTCGGCACCACAGAGCTGTCCCAGGCTCTCCACCGCGCAGCCTGCTCCGCGCAACCGGCCGACACTGTACAGAACTCACTCTCACTGCACTGCTTCAGTGAGTCCGTTCTTCACAGGAGTAACTTTGTCGGACCTCACTAACGCGGCCCTTAGCCGCCACAATAGCAAAGGAGAAGCACTTTAGCAGCATACAGTAACCCACAAGTTTATCAAAAAGATAAAGTATTTCGAAGTATGACCTATATGACCCAGTTCCGCAGATAGTAAAGGTGTCCCTCCGCCCCTCATGTAGGCATAAAGACAGTGCAGTAATGTCACTACACTCACTCATAACCTCCGCACTAGATGGAGGTAATTGGACAACTTCACGCCCCAGCAGGTGTGCCCATGGCGAAAGAACCTGTTACCCATTGAATAAAAGGCTTGGTGTGCCTCAGAGCTGGTGTGGACGTTTTTGAGAAGAGAAAATTCTCTTGCTACCGCCTGAATTGGAACTCCAGACTGCCCAGTCTGTAATGTTCAAATACAAATTTAGAGAGGACAGTTCGGCCTACATAGGTGAGGATTGCTATGTTTTGTGGGCATGCAATCTGTAAGACATTTACCAGCTGTTTCAAGGAACCTCCCTGCTGAGAGTAGAAGAAGTACTTATATTTTCATTCTTATACACTGAAGATGGAGGCAGGAGTCTTCTCCGAAACTTTTGTAACTTTCCACCAGATTACATGACATCATCAATCTTCATACAACCATTCATGATAATCTCACAAGGCTCATAATTTAATGGAACATTTTCTGCAGAGCCTTCAACAACTCCAGTGCCGACTTTAGAGCCCTGAAGTAAGAAATGTAATATCCTAATCATATTGTTAAGAATTCAAAGATGAGTTTTAGGGAAGTGCTGGATTTTCAACTGTACATGTTCTGTTCTTTTTTATATCCCTCAAGGTGTTCTTAATGAAGCCTCTGGAGGCAAAGCCACTCAAGTGATTATGAAGTAACTGAGCCAGTTTAATCCCAACATTCACCTGATGAGATGCAAAAAAAAGACCACTAAAAATGTCAAAAAGTAATCATCAGGACTCAAACCAAGTACACATATCTCAATATAAAAAAATAAACGCTTGAAGATGTCTAAGTTCATCTCACTGAAATGGAGGGTGGATATGGGCATGGGTGAGTAAAAAACTTACATATTAAAATAAGTAAACAAAGATTCTGGTAAGAAATATTTTTAATGATTGGTGTGTGTTGGAATAATTTATCTAAATATAATCATTTCCACTTGCAGCAACTGCAATATCGGTGTCATCACATACCTGCAGGAGCATGACACAAAACATGACTGCATATCCCCCCCCGGCCAATTCTAGATTTAAAGAAATTAATGTTTTTATCAATATTACATATCTCAAAATATATTTCTTTTCTTTCACACTTATCCTGACGAAATAATTGCACATAAACTGCTATTAACGAGTGTAAACTCTTACTTTAATGAAAATTGAATACTCAAGCTTTCTGGGATATGACTGTTTTTGGGCTATGCTGAAGACGAAAACCAGAAGCTTGTCTGAAATACTGTATCATAAATTATTCACAAATCTTCAAACTCTATAAGGAATGTTGTTACTGTTCTCAAAGGTCTTTTGTTTCTGTGATGAGGAAGTATGTATATTGTGTTTACATTAAACACAGATGCTTGAATTCAGTGTGAAAACACACACAGTTTACTTCAAACACTTTCTGGGGAAAGTAAGCATATTAATAAATTGAGATGGACTCTGTCAGGGGTATGTTTAGCCAGATTAATTTACAAAATAATCTGGGCAAGACAGTACAACGTCAGACTGATAAATAATCAATTCACTAGGGCACAGCATCCAGAAAATTTGGATCTGTATCAACACTGCTGTAATACCCTCACATCTTGCAAATTAGATGACACTACAGTGCTAAAGAATGCTCTGTTGTAAATTATGAAACGTAATGACAGATGACTGTGCATGATATGTGATGGGCAACTTCCACTGTCTACCATTGTATCACATCCCAATCCTTTGGTCTGCAATAATTCAGAAAAACAACCAACATTTATATCAAAACACTTGCTTTTCAAACTTCATGCTTCTCAACAGTTGTCAATGAATCTGACCTTTATCCGAATAATCATTAATAAAATGCTTAACCCTAAACTGAAACTACTTTTTACAGAGGGAACAGGACATCAAATGCTGACAAGGTTGTCTGTGTAATTTATAGATACTTTATGCACAGCCATGGTTCAGAATACCTGGTTGCATCTGAAGGAAAATTCACCATTTTCATCAAAGACAACAAGTAATAAAAGTAATTATCAGTACACATGTATAAAGAACAGCAATCCCTCATTTACACAGAGCATAATTTTACACAGTACAGTAACCACCACCGCCCCAGCAGTTCTGTAATGTCACCACAACTGCAGTTCACTAATTTCAGTATGCATCTTAGTATAGAAAGTGCCTAGATATATATACACTCATTCACAACACAAGGACTAGCAAAATCATCAGCGGCCTTAATTATATACAAATTATATATATATAAAACTCCTTTTAACAAATACTCCTAACCAGCATTGTCCTGTGGGAGCTTCCACTTCTAAAGCAGAACATTTCTTAATGGTGGTTTCTAAGAAGTACTTTTCTGCCTGCAGCAAATTTCCTCTAGAGGACCAACAATGGGTTTAAAATTTTCTTTAAATTTGGATGTTACGTTTTCTATCATTTCACCTGCCAAATACGTACAAGTGTATAAAAACTCAGAACAGCACTAAATTCACGTCAGTACAATGAAATGCAATGTAACCACATACTATGCTTGTCAAAATAAATAGTTATGTTTGTGTAGTACAAGCAGTAATTTTCTTCAAAACTGGGTGTCTTAATTATGAAACTCATTAATCTGCTTTCTTGGAAATCTATTTAAGTATCTTATATTAAAAAAGATTATGGGTTTAGTAATGTATGCTTGAAATACTCCATGAAAACACAGTCGCAGAAAATGAAAAAATGAAGATAAGAAAACACAAAAAAAATGTATGTATGTACGTAAATATGAACAACTGACAAAGGTGATGACAATGATCAAACCTACACTCTCACAGGAGATGGTGCTCCAAGACCAAACAGCAGTAATATTTGGTCATTAACCTCAGAAGCGTCTGAAGGCCAAGACGGACTGTCAGTTGTAACATGATATTAACTCTGACCTGACTCCTTCACAACTAAGTGTTCCAGGAAAAAAATATTTCCTTTAAGTAAAAATATGATTCCTCTCTTTGGATTAAATAGTACTTTTACACAGGTTAATGTATAGTACATGTAAAGAGTTAGATCCACTGGAAATTTTTAATATGTAAAACTGCAATATGTCAGGGGTTATACCCAGAAATTTTGTGCTGTTGTGTCTTGTGTATAAATAATAACATACTTTGAGCGATATTTTCTGACTGCCTTTCAAGCAGTTTGCCAAGTACACTCACACATCTTATACTGTCAAACTTTGCAAAAATGACAGAATGGAAATAGGCAGCAATTAGTTTTCCGACACATTCTAAACAGAATAATGGACCTCACGGATGTTTTGAACAAATTCCCAGGCTCTGTTTGTTTCATTTCTCTTCAGCTAATATTCTACAGAGAAGTACTTAATACAGAGCATGGGATCATATCTGTATGTGGTTTATTACAGTGCAGTCAATGTAATGGATTCAAGAAATTTAATTATGTTACTCTTACAATTTTAACTATAAATTTAATCAGTAGTAGTGAGACATTGTCTTTGTTCCTGTAGATACCTGAACGCTGAATATGAAAGCATTCAAATTACATATTTATAAAATAATAATTCAGAGTGAAATACTTCCCTTCATTCTGAACTATTAATTAAAAATGCAGAGCTTATGACTGGAACAGAGAAACACCATCACTATTTCACCAAACACATCTTTTGTCCTTTCACTCTGGACTACAACATAAGCAAGAAAATTTCAGGATATGAAAATGTTTCCACAAAGGGTGAATATGCAACACTTCAAGATTAATATCAATCAGGCATGTGCATAGAATCACAAATTTGTCTGATTTTTAACTTACTGTGTACAATTTAGCTTGTTTCACAGCTGTATATAAATTCACTGCAAATTTCAAACACAAAAGACTGTTTCTGAAAGATAATCTTGGATAACTACACATACAAGTGTTCACCATTTCAGTGCGAAGCTCTAATGTGTTTTACACAGAAAAAACAAAATTTACATTATGAAAACTTTGCGGTTTGAATTTCTTTATTAATATCACTGATTTCTTGTAGCATAATTTTCAACTTACTCTGTAATTTTGTTGGATACTTTAAACTAGAAAACTAGAATTATATTTACAGATGATGGTGATCTAAATCAGCATTTGACACAGTGTAAGCCACAGCTCCCTGCAAAATTATGAAGACTTCTGTGGCCACCAAACAGTGGGCCAGGTACTGTACCAACATGTCGAATTAACTGTACTGCTCAATAAAAGTATGATGATAAAAATTAAACTATAATAGAAAAGTACTTCATAGATGTCGTTAAGGAACGTTAGTAATTATTCTTTTAAATATCTAGATCACATTCTAAATCATTTTTGTACACAGAGGAGTCTCAAAACATCCTACGCTTATCCAACAAGCCTCTGACTAAGACAGTTTGGAAACCACTGCTGTAAATGATAACATTTTTCTAGGAGTCACTGCTATATCATTTATACACATAGAAAGGACTTACAGCTCCATGTCCCATTATTTGTAAACTATGTCTAACAATAAAGTAGATCTGATTTACAAATAATGAAACTAGATAACTTCAATTAATTCAACTACTGTTTGATGTAGGCTGCAACAAACTGACTGGCAAAGGGCACATGCAGTAGAGGAAGGGGTTCTCTTCCACAGCATTCTGTGTGTGACAAATATGTCTGCATGCCTACACATGCATGTACCTACATAAATTTTAGTTTTATCAAAGCACTGAAATGGTGGGCAGTATCCTGTAATAACCCTGTACTTTGTTATCCACATTTTATACCACAAATCATCAATGAATTGACAATCTGTCTACAGACAGAAAACAGGCAGTGGATTTCTACACAACATTTAACAAAATTTGTGCAGGTAATGTGGCAATTTAGTAAAAACATCTAACTCTCAATGTTAAAATAAATAGATTTCATAAGAGAGTACAATTTTGAACGTGAATTTCAAGTTAGATTAAAAAATAAGTAAGGATTAGTCTAAACAATTTACTTTGATATCGACTCCATTTTGAGGTACCCCATGTACACAATTATATGTGTGTTTCATGTTCCAACTTATTTATGATGTGAATTAAAATGTACTTTTCTATAGTTTCAGCCATAATGAACTCATAATAACAAATTTCATCAATATGAATGCACAAAATTAATGCATATTTCTGTATATTTTTGCTGACCTATAATGTGTGCAACAAACTGCCTAATCAGAAGGTGAGTGCATATTGCTGAATAAGTTCTGAGAGATGTACATTATTGTTTCATTTTACTATTATTCTTGTCTCTTTTTAATTCCTATGAATACACAGGAAATAAGTCATAGATCACAGGATTGAAAAACAGAGAGTCTTTCATAAAACTCATTCTATAGAAAAATCACTATTGAGAAGAAACCCTGCTTGTATTTGGTTTTAAATATTTGACATGTTTGAAAGTTAAAGTACACTTTTAACACATTTTCAAACTTCTTTGTTGTATTTCTGCAAACTTTCTTCCAGTTGTTTCCTACTTGGCAAATGGGAGCCATTCTGATGTGCAAAGGGTATTAGAATGAGAGATCACAATTGTTTGATTAATAATAATATATGTATAAGAGCATACGAGAATAATATGTACACATATTTTCCTCATGTTTTCTTAATCTCTCGCCTAACAGACATGCATACCTCAAAAATTCACTCTCAGTAATAAATAATGTCACTGATATCATTAGCTGCGGGATACATGGCCAGAAAAAAATGGATGAAGTTTTAATCATTGTCTTTCAGTCTCGCTACAAACAGTTTGACAAGTACATATTACCAGCCTCTCTCTTATGAATTCTCATTGCTTCAGCTGTGGAAGAGTCATGTAGCTATGAACTCCACGCTGGAATGAGAAGTGTCTTAAGATGAAGAGGCAACCGTCATTTGCTTCAATGATTATTCATAGCTATGTCCTCAGAATGGTGTGTAAATCAACAGTCAAGGGGACCCACCATATAAAAGACAAAAGGCATATTTCTTTTAATGTGTGAACAGATACGGTGTATGTCACTGCGCATATTTTGATTGTATCAGGAGTGGTGGCATGTTCCTACAGAACCAACATCTCACAGCTTAACGCACGCGAGATCACACATCAAAATAGCGGCTGTCTCAGAGGTGTGATACTGCTGCTTTTTCTAGACATAATGTATGGAATATTCTTCCTTAAAATGCAATGCTGACACAAGCGTATTCTACAGAAGTGGCCCTCAGACAGGCGCATTGTCTTAGCCAAACCATAATGTTATATTTGCGCACTACTACGACAACACGAGATCGCCACTATGCGCAGAAAGTCTATGTGCATCCTTCGAGCTTCGTCCTCTGGAGGATGTATTATTGCTATAACCCGAATCTGAACCAAACGACGAGTCCTGGCTTTGAGTCTTCCCGCGCCGAAAGGTGGAGAAGAGCTCTTGTTGCTGCCGGGGGCTGTATCCCGAGCCGTGATGATGCTGGTGCAGGTGATTCAGCACTGGCACAGACTCGTAGGGGTTGACAGCGAGATTGCGATTTGGCGGGGGTGGGACGGGAGGTTGTAGGATGTAAGGTAGTCTGTGCGTCACGCTAGGGACGGCTGGGGTGTGGTGGTGGGGGGCGGTGTTGCTGCCACTGCGCCCCGACCTGGGTGTGCCGCCACCACCACCACCACCACCACCACCACCACCACCACCACCACCACCACCACCACCACCACTTGTCACTGCATTGGGGTAAAGCTGCAGCAAGGCGTCTAGTAGCAGACCCTCGTGGAACTCACCGCAGTCCTGATGCCGAGCCGGCGACTGAGGCGATATCTGCTGCGGCTGGCCCTTGCTGCGCCACCCCCGGCGCCGATCAAGACTCCTGGGGCGCCGCTGTTCGGGGGGTGCGTGCTGGGTACGGTGCTGATGAGGTTGGGGTGCGCGGGTTGTTCGGTTGCGGTAAGCCGGAGGAAGGCTGAAGTTCCTGCCTCCCGGACCGAGCCCAAGTCCAGGAAGGGGAGTGTTCATGAGGAACCTGCTGCGGTCGTCAGCGTCAGAGGAGTCAAGGTCACGGCACAGGTCGTTGCCAGTAGAGCCTTGGAGGGAACTGGTACCGGAGTTGAGGGGACCGCCCCTCTCCACATCTTCAGGGTGGTGCTGCGGGTGACCGGGTTGACAGCCTGCTTCACACTCCCCGCCGAGGCTTAGCTCGTCTTCCGCGAACTCATCTTCACTCGCTGGAGCCGGGGCAGCACCCTCGCTGTCTGGGTCGGACTCGCCTCTGTCTCCTGATCCTGCCCATCACAAGATACGTACGCAGTTACTTTTCTGTGTGGCTGACAGTAAACAGACATATCGAAAATAATCACTGCATGCTACAATGTTCTCGATAACGCATTAACAGATGGAATATATTGCCTATTTTGCTTCACAGATTTCAGTCTAGGTAATGTACAATGATTTCATGAGAATGCTACCTAAGGAATTATAAGAGACTGTTCCGTAATTTTTCGCCTTTGTTGTGAAGATGGATGGGACAATGTAGTTTCAAATAAAATTCTCCTTACAAATTTATCCTCCCATCTCCTACATAAAAACTTTTAAAAACCTTAACTTGGGTCATCCCGGTGTGTTACTTCAGTTACAGTAATAATAAACACAGTCTGACACACCACAGCGTATATTATTCTACACACTACACCATTTTACTCCAAGGTTGTACCAATATACTACATGTTTCGGCTCGGCTTGAAGTAATACACCGAGATGACCTAAGTCAAGATTGTCATAGCTAGTCAAGCTCGCGTCATCCACTTGTATAAGAAGATAAAACACAAGATCCTAAAATGTAACGCCAATATACAATTCAACAATTCGGCCGAGCCGAAACATGTAGTATAATGGCACAACCTTGGAGTAAAATGGTATAGTGTGCATATGCTGTGGTGTGTCAGACTGTGTTTATTATTACTGTAAAATTTTTAAAATTCTGTCTAAATACAGCCTAGTAATTCCATGCTGCCAGAGATATGTGCAGGTTTATCATATTTGCGCATAAATACCTGCATGAAACAGTGTTTCACTGAGTTAACAGTCGCAAAACTAGCCACGAAATTTCCCGCGTTTTACGGAACACAGAATCTTTATGTTGAGCCACATGTATCCCGTCGCCATCTTACCATGCTACGCTTTTTAAGATACACTTTATTACCATTCTCATACCTACCCTTATATCTTCCAAGTGACCTCCTCCATTCAGGTTTTCCCAACCAAAACTTTGTATGTAGTTCTTGTCACTCTCACGCGCCGTTCATCTCACCGTCACTGGTTTGTTCATCCAACTAATACTTACTTAAAAGTGCAACTCGTGAAGTTCCTCATTATGTAATTTTCACCAGCCTCCCTACTTCGTTCCCTCTGTTGCCCAAGTACCTTTCTCGGCACCCTGCTCTCGAAAGCCCTGAATCTTTGTCCTTCCCTTAAATGTGATGGATCAATTTTCACATCCACAACAAATACGAAGAAAAATTTTAGTTTTGTGCATTTCCCTTTTTACACTTTTAGATGGGGGCCGCGGTGGCGCAGTTGGTTGAGGCACTGCGCTACAAACCGGCAGGTCGCGGGTTCGATTCCCGATGGTACAGTACACCTACTGTGATCAAATAGGTATAAGAGGGAAGGGCTACAAACAAAACAGAAAAAAAAATTGTATACACTACACTCAAGTTGGCTAAGACTGATTCATTATTTCTTTTTCAACTTTTAAGACATATTTGAGGTATCGAGCAGCTTATTGTGATGATAACAGTCTCCACTCGTATTCTAAATGTGCCCGATTCGTATCTTGACCGGTATATCAGCTATCCTAATAGATGTTGCGTGATTTTCCTCATTTCATCGAGGAAAATGCCGGGATAGTAAATACATATTTACAGATTTTTTCGAGTTCATCATTCACGAAAAATCATGCCATCGACACTGCAGTCTGATATACGGACATGCTTAACTTTAAACTCAAAATTAAACCAAAATAATACTTTTGTTCCTCAGGATGTCGAACGTTAAAATTACGGTTTTCGAGGTTGTGATACCATGTATTTTGCCTACATACGTACCAGTGTTTTGAAAGAACCTGCCGCCTCAGTATTCAGGGTAAAAGAACGCTGAATATGTTGGTAGCAGATGTCGCTTAACTATGGTTCACTTTCCAGGAACCATAATAATAATAATAATAATAATAATAATAATAATAATAATAGAGAAAGTACATATTTCTATTTTCTGAATCTGAAAGAGCATTATCAAACAACGTGAAATTAAATATTATTCCCCCTACCAATTATTTCAAACACAAGAATGTTACCAATGGGCCATACGGTTTACGTGATAAAGTAGAATGTTGCAATAACGCCAGATATTTTTCTCCCGCCAGAAAGTCGCTGTGTGTAAAGCAGAGGCAGTTAGAGCAAGGGTCTTTAAGCCTTTACACTACAGAGGTCTCAGTATCATAACAATATGGGAGCAGTCCGTTTTGTTGTTGCTGCTAACGGCCTTGGAAATTACTATTATGAGTTGGAGTCCTCTACAAGCGAGTCACATTTTACAATTTGTGAAACTGTGTATTCATTACTGTTACTTCAAACTAAAATTACAAACTTGTGGGTTGTAGAATATATTCTATAATGCACCTTGTTAGCAGGTAACATTTGGACTTTTGCGCTTCCGTATTTTCTACAATGTGGTAAATCTCGTGGCATCATAGAGGTAGATGCAATAACGCCACCGTTGGTGGATACAGTAATAAATCCATGTTTGATAAGACAAAGCGCATTCACAATCAACCAATTTTTATGGCGTCGGTTACGTAAAATTAAAAATGACATAAACGGATCCTAAAGTATTTCGGCGCTCATGGACCGATGCAACACGTACGAGATAAGAGAGAGACTGAGGGAAGAAAGGCTCAGTCAGAAATGTGTGAAATTTTCACTTCTTTCCATGATGAATAAAGGTTTAGGGTGGGGCCGCGGTGGCGCAGTTGGTTCAGGCACTGCGCTACAAACCGGCAGGTCGCGGGTTCGATTCCCGATGGTGTTTTTTTGGAATTTTTCATTGGCATAATCCTGTCGGTCGCAAACTGACCCTGGGGTCGACTCAGCGTCTAACAGAAATGAGTACCAGGAATCTGGGGGATAAACGCGGCCGGTGCGTATGGCTGACAACCTGCCACCTTCATGTGCCGATTATCTCGAAATCTGGGGTCCTAAACCTCTTGGAACCCTAACGGCCTGCCCAGGCCTGTAATGGGAATGCTTTACTTTTACTTTACGCTTTTAAATAGCAGGTGAGAAGGCCGAAATTACGACCTGGGTGGCAACACACACTTCCATTATATTATCTGCTCTTACCGCATTAGAGAATGCATTTTTGATATGTTATTGTCGTTCCCAGAGGTCAGAAAAATACTACTACTTGAAATGATTTATCGCCTACATTTATATCAGAGTTTTGTGTTCTGGTCGTCAAAAGTGCTTACAATTTTCCAAGCGTTTACTCGCAGACTAAGCTTTGTAATACTTTCTAGCACAGCTTTTGTGGCCTTTGTATGTGGTAAAGAACTAAGGTTTTTATCTTACGAATAATCCTAAAAACTGACATACGAAGTGTCGTTTGTGATCTGCTGCGTTTTCACAGCACAGACGGATACCGACGTTTCGGAAGAACATGCTGCGTCCAATCAAGTCTCAAACGTAGTCCCATTAATTTAACCTTGAACATCGAGAAGTCATATTCCCCGAAACGTCGGTATTCATCTACAAGAAAGTCCAAACACCACTCTGATAAATTCCCATTGTGTTAACTTGAAAACTTCAATTTTATTTGCAACTCATTATGTAGCTCGCTTTAAACAAACTCCTATAATCTGGACACAAGTTACTCAAATAAGGTGTTCACTTTCGGAATACCAGCGTTCTCCTCGCCCCGTTGTTGCGGCATATGCCGTAACACTCACCGTTTGACAGTTCTTCATAAACTGGATTGTAGAGATCCTGTGACGTATACGGGTCAGGGCGAGGCGGTGGGCAGATGAATACGGAGGGATTCCCGAGCACTGGGAAACCGCTGTTGTAGTTGGCCCCAGACTTCACGTCAATCATCTGTGAACAAAATATCAGTTACTTCCTGAAGACTCCAATTATCTATTTCTCCCAGAAGAGATAAGCAGGAAAGAATTAACAAATCGCAACACTCAGACCAACAAAATGCACAATATTGTTTCTTAGATATTTATATTCCAATATCACATTAACATTACTACATGTTTGAAACCCAAGGGATCACCATCAGGGAAACAACCAAAGAAATACGGCAAATTAGCAACATTTGCAGACAGTAAACGTGATGCACAAGAGTCACACAGTTAAAATGTAGGGAGTTCCTTGTAGTACAGTTGTACAAGCGTACTGGATCTTGGTATACTGGAAATTAATGTTAAAAACATTATATTAATTAAAACAAAATACGAATAAATGTTTAAAATATACAAATGTACAAAATATACGTAAAAACATGAATAGTAAAAGGATAGTTGCGATAACCGATGCAGTACGTACAGCATCTCGGAGGCAGCGTATGAATTTAATTAAGGATTAAAAGTTAAAAAAAATTGGCCTTACTAACGTCTGCCCCAGTGAACCTAAAATGATTAAGTTCTGGGGTATGCCTCTGGAATCTTGACACTCCCATTACGGTCGCGTATGGCTAGAACTGAAATTAACAGACGCGGCGACTTCCTTGAATGTGGATATTCAACTGAAGGGGATTACGAAGGTAAAAGCAGCAGTGTTCCTCACACACATTCGCATCTCTGAACGCCTACAAAATCGTCCATCCATCTATCTGTCCGTCGGTAAGAACATGATCCGGACAGCGCGGAACATATTTTCAAGAAACTTGACTTTCAAATTTAATTTAAATCGGACAGTTTTAACGACCACGAACATGCATTTCTAAACCCACGGGATTTATCACCCCTTCTCTGTGTTCATTCATAATTCCTGTCACGCTTTATTTTAACTCTCTTGCTTGGACACAGGAAAAACACAGACTTGTGGGTTGTGGTTTTCACGGTGTTGTTAATGAATATCTGTCTTCCGACGTATGAGTAAATATTTGCGGAATCGCCGAACCAAGGGTTTCCCCACACCACCTAACTTTGAGTCATAACTCTCGGTTAGAGCTCTGATGTGGTCGGCGTGGCGTCAGCTCCACTAGTGTCCGATGGATTAGGCCTAACTGGAGGGCCACTTGGCAATGGCGGCTCTCAAAGACGCGTCTATGACGGCTGCGGTGTCCAGGGGTTGCCCACAGACAGTCGTACTGTCACCGCTCCTGTGGTTGTATGGTTGTCGAGGATTTGACAGCGAGGCTCAACAGGGTTGGTGTATACCGTCAGTGTTACGCCGATGACATTTGTTTGATGGCAGTGGAGAAATTCCCGAACACAGTGTCGGAGCTCATGCAGAGGACACTTTACACTGTAGAGACACGGTGCGGCGAGGTTGGCTTGTCAGTCAAACCCTGACAAGACGGAACTTGTCGTATTTACATGGAAGAGGAAACTTCCTGGTTTGTTTGAATCCCTTTTCTTTGGAGTTACTCTGCACCGTTTTGTGTCGGTCAAGTGCCTTGCAGTAATCCTAGATTCTCGGCTCACCTGGAGGAAGCATATGAATATCAAAGTAAAGAATGCTCGCAATTTTCTGTGGGCCTGGAGGTCTTTTGGTGCTACGTGGGGCCTGGGGCCTAACTAAAGTGTTTTATTGGCTCTACATCTCTATCATTCCGTCATTCACCACCTTAGCATCTCTAGTCTGGTGACCTGGCTGTCACACAGCCAGCACCACGAAAAGGCAAAATAGAATCCAAAGACTTGCTTGTCTGGGGATATCGGAGGCGATGCGCACTACCCCAACGAGTGCCATGGAAGTGCTCACTTGCCGTCCTCCACTTTATTTGGCAGTTCAAGGCAAGGCAAAGTCAGATGTGGATCGACCCTGGAGTCTGGGGTGTTCGCCTTACCTTCATCCCAATCGTGGACACAGTCCCATATTAATGTGGCTTCAAAAATTGTATCCCATATTCAGTATGGGGAACAATATTTTGAGGCCAGCATATAAATTTGATCCCCAGTACAAGGTTACTATGTTGACTACAGAAGAGTGGACCAAGGTACCTGGATCCCCACCAGTGGTTAAAGGGCTCGTCTGATACACAGACGGATCTAGAAAGTCGAGAGGGGCTGAGGCCGGAGTCTATGGGCAATCCTTACGTAGCAAGCTCAGTATCTCTCTACGAAGGTATGCAACAATTTTCCAGGCCGAGGTATTGGTTATTTTTGCCTGTATTTATGAAATTCAATCCAATGGCGGATCAGAGAAATACATTAATATCTGCCTGATAGTAAAGCAGCTTTGAAAGCTCTTTAGGCTGCTAAAACAACATCTCCATTGGTATGGCAGTGCCAAAGGGCGTTGAGTGATATCTCCACCTATCACTCTGTGGGGCTGTTTTGGATTCCCGTTTATTCTGGAATACGTGGAAATGAAACTGTCGATAAGCTCGCAAGCGAGGCTTCTGTTCACCAATTTGTTGGACCGGATCCGGCCCTGGGGGTCTCAAGGCAGAACATAAAGAAGAATGTTCAATGCTGGCTTCATTGTGGTACGTTCTACGAATGTTTATATTAACTTCTCAAAGAGATCAGTATGACTTTGTGACGTATATTTAAGATGGAGATAAACACGCTGGACATTACGCTTCGATCATCCATGACTTGCGTCTGTTATTTACTCATTAGACTGCACATTGAAACGGAGGAGGAAGAGCGCTGAGAGAGTGTAAGGACTCAGAATTGGGAATCGATCTTTCGAAAAGAAATAAACATCTCAGTCAATGCAGCAGCACGGCCCCCATTGTGAGGCAACCAGGTGACGGCCACAGCGGGAAAGAGAAACAACTGAAAGTGCACTGGATGCCAAGAAGGAGGAGAAGGAAGAGGACGATGAGGAGGAGGAGGAAAAGGACGAGGAGGAGAATAAGAAAATAAGGCTAAGAAACAGGAGCATAATTCGTTCATCGGGCTTTCCACAACTTCTGAGGATTTGGTCTAGAGATTTCAACTTTAAACAGTATATGCCCTCCACACAGTGCTTGGAAAATTGCCTAGTTATTGGAAAAGGCAGTTTCGCCTTAATCATGTAGGCCTAGAGTATATTTGGGCGATTCAAGTAACAGATATATTCAAACCAAAAAAGCAAACATACGGAAAAAGTAAATAACGGAATAGGCCTATGCCTCCATTTTAAATTCAGTGGGCATTTTATTCCAGGTTTAACATCTCACTTGAATTTTGTGGGGACAGTAAATCCCAGTTTTCTGCTGTAAGGACAGTGGGGCATATATATCTCACGGGAATGATACTGAACTAAGATAGATTTAATACGAACCAAAACGTTTTGGACTTTAAGGATTAAATGATGCAGTAACCGTCTTCTGGTACGGCATCTAAATTACCTGGATACAACCCGATAATGTGTGCTGCATCAAAGCATTCCGAAATGCGGGTCTTGATGTTCCTTTCATAAACGAGATTGCAAGATGTAAAACAGCAGCCTTTGGTATAAGTTTGTAAATGTATGAAACCTACCGTTTATTGACATCCAACTAAACACACTTTTGAGGGAGCATATACATTGTTATTTTATAACATATTATCTCTAACATGTCTCGACTCACATCACCTGGGACACCTAACTCAACGAAACAATTAATAATGTACAATCACATTAGAAAGAGCTGCATGCCTATAGGACACAGCGGTATCAAAAATAACTTCTTTTCAAGATTGGTATATCTATGCATATTAAATATTAATGATCACAAAATCTGAAAAACTTGACATTTTATCATTACGGTACACCAGTATTACTTAATAACGAGTGAAGAAGTTCTGTAGATGTTGAGATGCAGCAAAATAAAACACTGTCCTTTATCTGTATATTAACCTTTTAAAGCCTAGCGGTAACTTTACATACGACCAGGTTTAACATTAAAAAATTCTACGTGGTGCCCACATTGCGTTTATGTGTTTTGTACGGATCTCAGAACAAACAGCAACTTTTGCCTTATAAAACGTTAAGAGACTGGTTTTTATAACCGAAGTGGAGAGTGTTTACAGCGCGGTACGCACTGAGTCCTTATACAAAACAGATACGCTTCGTCTTTAAAGGGTTAATCAATATTCTACGACAATTCATTATATTAAACACGCTTATTGTTTTACTGTTAATTATTTATAATACCTTTACTTATATACGTAAGTATATACACACTTCCTTGTATTTTGTCTCCCTGATGATGACTCGATCTGAGCCGAAACACGTTGGAGATCATACAGTATAATATAACGAGATGTATATTGCCTCACAGGCTAAGTGTAATTAGCTGGCTCTTAATAAATAGTGAACTAACACATGGACAATGCAAAATACGAAGATATTATGCCTACTTAAGCTTCTTGCAGGCACTATGTCAACATTACCTGCCCTATGGAACGCACCTAAGTGTGTCTCTACATTGAGCACACAGATTTATGCAACTGTAGTCTAATATGACTTACCTCACTGGTATAATCGATTACCATGATTCTAAGATAGTATATTACACAAAATTACATCTAATATTTTAAATCAGCTTCCTTAGAATTATGAGAAAAGGTCCGTAAATCTCAGCAAGTTCAGTTCTCCGGAAACAACGTTATTTCTACTCACAATAATCAAAGTTATTGTCACTCGAAAAATGATCTCCCACAAGCATCAAAATATTTCAATAAACAAAAGTTGCACACGAAAATAACGTTCGCGAAAACCATGAAGAAGCAGTCAGCATGGCCAGGAGTCCAGGTGACGTACGTCTTTATTTATCACTAACCACAGCACTTTATTTACACAGTCTCCAACATGTTTCGGCTGAGTTATCCAGCCGTCATCAGGGAGTTAATCGTTATAGACGTTAATCACTGTTGGCTGGATAACTCAGCCGAAAAATGTTGGAGGTTATGTAAATAAAGCACAGTAGATGGTGATAAATAGAAACTTACGGATGCAAAACTGCACGGAAGATATACAACATAAAATAAGTCCTGTTGACATTCGAAGCGGATACCACCAGAATATAAATCTACAACGTCACAGCACGTTATTTCAGACTACTCGGTAAGAGGTGCTAATAAACGTTAAGCCGGTTATTGTGTTAAAAATAACAAACTCAAATATAGATTATTTTTAATTGTACACAATCTCCGTGGTGACTATTTCAGTTAACAATTTAATGTTAACACAAGTATCAACACTATTACACACACTACTGCAGTGGCACTCAACATGTAACACGTGTGCGCGGCATATGACAAGTATACTCTCTTTCCGAATGTAAATGTTGGGCTCATAATTTTTACTTTAAAGGGTATAAGTGCAATCACAATAAAATAATTATATCCCTACCAAATACTGCAACTTGCAGTGTGGTACTCGTATAAACAAGGCACTTAAAATGAAGATTATAGATCATGTTTTCACCATAAGATGTACCACCAGAATGTTTAATTTGAACTTTTCTCCACACGAAAGATTCGACAGCGCTGGTAACAAAATCTGTTAAGTTTACAGACTTCTGACGACGGTATACTGTCAGAGGTGTGGTTGAAAGTCTGGACACTGTCCACAGCCCCAGAGTGTAACTTTTCGGAGGCTGGATCTGCCTCCTTCTTTAGGTGGAACGGAGAAAGGAAAGAGAATACGTTTCTCTAACGGACCCACCTGAGTTGCTTCTCACCTTTCCCCGTTCCACCTGAAGACGGAGGCAGATCCACCCTCCGAAACATTGCAGGTTTTCAATGTGGGACACTCAGCAATGTCCAGAATTTCAGTCACAACTAAAAACTTCTTCTCTTTAGAGTTTGTATTTTCGTAGTCTATGTGAACTTACCAATTCCTGAACGTGAAACTACAAAAATGGACCCATATTAGGACCAATATATGTGACTTAATTGGAATATCACATTTTTTGCTTACAGAAAACGACACATGATAACGATAATGTTCCGCGCCATATTCCATCACTAAAGTCATTGTACGGAACTGTATAAAACCACTAATGTTTGCAAGTGATGCTAAAACGTGTGGGCTGGTGTAAACGCAGTAGCATGAATTGTGTTGATTGTTTTACAAAAAAATAAATTGTTAAAGTGAAGATAATTTGTTAAAGAAACTGCTTTTATGACTTTTGCGATATACTGTATCTCGCTTAGTTGTTTCTAAGTGACGTAAAATAAAGAACTTCACGAATGGAAGAACGGTCTCCAACACACTGTCATTGCACCT
Organism: Coptotermes formosanus; assembly: GCA_013340265.1. NCBI lineage: Eukaryota > Metazoa > Arthropoda > Insecta > Blattodea > Rhinotermitidae > Coptotermes > Coptotermes formosanus. Next base: position 74,699 of record BLKM01007528.1, on the reverse strand, counting down.
CTGCTGTGACGACCGTTACACAAAAACTTCTAATACATACTTTATTCATTACATGATACAAGTAACAGTGAAAGTAAAAATAAATGACCCACCTTTATGGGATCTATACTATAAACAGTAAAGCTAATAATGGGTAGACCTTATATGGTTTATGCTAAGAAAGGAAAAGGCCTCTTGTAATTTTATGTGCAAAACTGCTCATGAAAGTTAAATCGCTTCGAACGTTAAAAACGAAAACGCTCGTACGAAGGAACTTTATAAATAACCTGGAATGGAACCTCGTCGTTGTCTTCTCTTTTTAAGTTCTGAACCAAGTTGAGTACCAAAAAAAAACTTTTATGAGAAGGGTAATAAAGGTAATCCGCCGCAAAAATTCAACAGTCAGCTATACCGGCGATGCCATCGTTCCGCTGCACAGTAAACCAAACTAGCACTGTGCACGTGGGATAAGACACTAAACACGACACAGCACTTACGATATTTGAGAATTTCATTGTAGTTAGTATCCAGCTATGACGCAGTGTAGTTTGGTAGAAGCATGGCTAACATCACAAAAGGCTGCCATCTTGATGATACAATGCTGATCATCTTGGACATGTGATACGTGACTGTAAGTAGGAAAAAGCACACATTTCCATGCTTACATGGTAGGCGTTGTTCAAATGGCAGTCTTTTGGGTTCCCACACACCACGTAGGATGTTTATTCCGACGTTTCGGAGAAACGTGCTCCCTCCGTTTCAGAGTAAGCGAATTTTGGTCAGGTAGATGTGGAAGCGTTTGGAAGCCAATATGTATCAAAAGTCAAAGCGACACTGTGGCAAAGGTCCCTTGTCAAGGCCACCAGTGTGAAGGGATCAGAATGCACAAATTTCAGGAAGTACACAAACACTGGGAATACGCCGAATTTGTGGTCTCATTTCCATTCCTCCTTGGGTGAAGCGATTAACCTTTTAAAGCCTAGCGGTAACTTTACGTAACATCAGGTTTAAGATTAAAAAATTCTACACGGTGCTCTCACGGTGTTTATGTGTTTTGTATGGACCTCAGATCAAACAGCAACGTTTACCTTATACATCATTAACTGACTGGTTTTTATAACCGAGGTTGGGAGTGTTTACAGCGCGGTACGAGCTGACTCCTTATATAAAACAGATTACCTTTCTTCTTTAAAGGGTTAAAGAAGGAATACGGCCCCGTGCTACGTAATCTTGCCTTTCAATAGACTGTACTCAATAACCACAGTTCGGTTCCTTCGAGAGGGAATTTATTGTTTGCTTTTCGGCTCTCTTGCAAGACAATGGAGCTGTGAGAAACGCATACCTTTGTCGTAAACACACACAATGATACCGTTATTCCATAGTACAGGGCGTTCCAAATTAAGTGTTATACATAACCTATAACAAACAAATTCCTTGTTGTTCGACAATAAAGCTACGAGTTTGTTCTTTATAGCATCAGAACAATATATTTATATTTCCAGTACTCACAACGGTATGCACATTGCAAAGAATATATTTACTGTTAAAATGCGAGTAAATTTGAATTATTATTCCCATTTTGGTTTACAATATCTGTTAAAATGAAGTATCACAAATCGTAGTGCATGTACAGACCTACATGATAACAGGGAATTCAATGTTTTATACCTTACGAAGTACATATATTTCTACAAAAATATTACTGTCGATTCTCCTCTGTTCTGTAGCTCACCAAAAGGTAAGTTCCGTACATTTGTCCGATACCTACGTTGAATGCTCACCTAAATAGGGTGGACAGACTGCAATTCCTACACCGAAATCACGAGACCATACAGACGCAAGATGTCCTTGGAAGAATATGTGGGTTCTATTTAACTCTGCATGCTTCTGCCTGTATACACACACAAGCCTACTTACGCAACAGTTAGATTCCAGAAGCTCCAGTGCAAGTACATTCTACGCAAGTCGCAATTGAGTACGTGGTGAACTACACATGTATGTATATGTATGACGTACGTACGTACGTATGTATTATGTATGTATGTATGTATGTATGTATGTAGCACAGTACAAATATACATTTTCCCAATGGCGCAACAGCCCCTAGTGGACCAGGGCCTCCTCATTATCGAGGCTTCACGATCACACTCAGGCACACACCACTGTCGGTAGGCCTCCTCTGGAAGAGTGATCAGCCCGACGCAGAGACCTCTACCTGACAACACACAACACTCAAAAGAGACAGACATCCATGCCCCCGGCGGGATTCAAACCCACAATCGCAGCAAGCAAGCGGCTGCAGACCCACGCCTTAGACGGCGCGGTCATTGGGATCGGCTACAAATATACTTACTGCACACATACGCACCGCACTCTTGTCACTCACCATAACATAGAAAATAAACGCTGATTACAAAAAATGCATTTACCTATATGACAGTAGCCTACCCCAGGAAATGAGTAAGTGTCTATATGCCTGAATGGAAACTCAGAAAATACGGCTGCGTCTGTATGAAGAGGCCAGCAGGATCTGTAGTGTGATATGCCTTCCATCAACTTCTGCACAGATTCCGCTGATAAAAATCACGATTGACAGAAAATTATCACAAACTGGCGCAGATATTTGCGATCTGCCGGGCTTGTAACTTTCTGCAAACAGTTTTGTATTCATCCTTTTACAGCAACATACCAAATTTAAACCCTGAAGTTACAACGAAAAATCTATAAAAACTAATTACGATGTTAAGAAGTATTCTGCTTAAAATAGCAGTGAAACTGACGCACGGAAAATGTTTTCGTAAATAGGTCCGGGGAGTTCACAGTAAGTCCTTTCATTATTAAGTAGCCCGTCTACACGAAACGCAGTACAATACAATATAAAAATGCAAGCAATATTTGTGTTATGTTGGGAACACATCTGCATATTACCACACAACAAATAAAACTCGGCTCCATAATTATTTGAACTAGAAGGAGCGTGTACACACTAAACATTAGGGTCGGCTACACACAAATAACTTATTTACGCTGGAAAAACAAAAGAATAACGTATGGGCACCAAACATGAATAAATTTGGAACTGTTGTTAACATAACTGCGTGAACATTAATTATTAAAATGCCACACCCACATATAAATCATCAAGTGAGAGTTAAACTCAACAAAATGTATATTCGTACTACGTAAACTAAACTGAAAATTTAATTTGCTAGGTAGCTCAGCGGTACAGCAATCCATTCCCGTGGCGAGGTACTTGGTTGGAGAGACTGATGCACCCTGACATGATATTTAATTACAATTAGCAGTTATTTAATTAGTTGATAGGAGCGGGTATAAAACAACCGATATAGTGACTAGGCTGCAGGCTTGATCTAGGAATCTTCGTTCGATTCCAGGCAGATGCAAGACATTTATCTCTTCTCCAACCGTCTCGACCAGTTCTGGGCCCCACCTAACTTGCTACTCAATTGGCACCGCGACTCTTTACCTGGGGTTAAAGAGGCCGTAGCGTAAAGTTCAAGATTCATATCCATTTAATGCAGAGACTAAGAATATGTGTAACTAACCTCCACTCCCCCGCTGTGCCTTCATAGCGTGCAAGGGATAACTTTACCTTTATAATTAACCTTTTAAAGCCTAGCGGTAACTTTACGTACCGCCAGGTTTAACATTAAAAAATTCTACGTGGTGCCCACATTGCGTTTATGTGTTTTGTACGGGTCTCAGAACAAACAGCAACTTTTGCCTCATAAAACATTAAGAGATTGGTTTTTATAACCGAAGTGGAGAGTGTTTACAGCGCGGTACGCACTGAGTCCTTACATAAAACAGATACGCATCGTCTTTAAAGGGTTAACCAGCGTTCCCACTACTTGTTCTTACACCCGCGCGGTAACAATTCAGGGTGCGAGGCAGCTTTTCAGTTACTGCGCGGCCGCGCACCCGCGCAGCTTACAGGGAACATTGCACGTGGCATTCCCTCCGCAAGCGCTACAACATGTGTAATATAGCATGAAGGCGGTCAGTAATGAAGGACACTTTACACCAGAGGCCGGAACAATATTTCCTCCGTATCCCGCCTCGCATTGCAGCGGGGTCACTAAAAAACCACAGTGCCTCCCCCCTGCGCATGAACTGAAAGCAGTGAACGTTAGGTTGAGATCTGTCAGTAATGAAGGGCACTTCACTCGCGAGACCAAAACCGTTTTTCGTCACTATCTTACCTCGCACTGCAGCGGGGTGACTGAAACATCATATGCAGCACTCCCTGCGCATGCTCTAGAAGCAGTGCAAGTTAGGTTGAAATCTGTCCGTAATGAAGGGCACTTTATTCCTGAGGCCGAAAGAGTTTTTCCTCCCAACCTCGCCCAGAATGCAGCGGATTGACTGAAACAGCGCAGCTGGCACTCCCTGCGCATGCGCTACTAGCAGTGCAAGTTAGGTTGATATCGATCAGTAATGAAGGACACTTTACTCAAGAGGCCGAAACATGGCACGTTTCATTCACTGCGCATGCTCTAGAAGCAGTGCAAGTTAGACTGAATTCTGTTGGTAATGAAGGGCACATCACTCTTGAGGCAGAAACAGGTTTTTTTGCCCTATCTCGCATCCCATTGCAGCCATGTGACTAAAACATCATACGTGGCCATCCCTGCGCATGCGCTATAGGCAGGGCACGGTAGGTTCAAATCGTTCAGTGTTGAAAGGTACTATACTCCTCAGACCGAAAGACGTTTTAGTCCCTCTCTGGCTTCGCATTGCAGGGGGGTGACTGAAACATAACATGCGGCACTCCTTGCAAATGCTCTAGAAGCAGTGGAAGTTACGTTTAAATCGGTCAGTAACTTTACTCTTGAGACCGAAGGAGTATTTCTTCCCTATCTCTCCTAGCATTGCAGTGGGGTGACACAAACATCACACGTGGCACTCCCTGCGCATTTGCTACAAGTTGCGTTTCGTAATATGCATAGTTAGAAAATTCCAGTTGGATGGCAGCAATTCAATGTGCGCGCGGAAGCATTTCAGTTACTGCGCGGCCGCGCACCCGCGCAGCTTACAGGGAACATTGTTAACTGACTGATCCATCGCTTGGTTGGTCGGCCACACCAGGAAAGCAAATGACTACGGTGTGATGACGAAAACGATGTTGTGAGTGTTTGGGGTTTTCACTGCGGTTGAGACTTGGATTGCGGTTTTCTGGGTTGTTGCAACACAGTGTAGTCCTGTAGGTGGTTATCAGTGTTTCAGAGAAATGTACTAACACCGTGTAGATGGATATATATGATCAATAAGTCCCTGAGATGCGGGTAATCATCTACCAGTCTACAAGGTGCCACAGCTCAGTAAATCACAGTATGAATTCGACTTGTGTGATGACAGTATTTACTCATATATATTCTTAAGTCGGCCACCTGTTTTACAGTCTGACTTTTGTTGTGATAACATGGCCAATAATTATTTAAGCAATTAATACAATGAGAAATGTGTCGGTGTATCACCGCTATTAAAAGCCTCACTACCTCGCCTTATCACATGATCTATAAACATATTACGTACCACTATAGCCTACAGAAGTCATTAGTTTTTGGTAAGAAATTCTCCAGGAAAAGCACTAACGTGGTAGTTTTTCCATTTGCTTTTTCACATCGCAGTACAGCAGCCGTTCAAACCACTCTGGTCACGCCTGTTGTTATATGATCATTAACCATTGTGAGCATAATTTACTCTGGGCTTCAAGTCGCTACTAATTTCGCTGCTTCCGGCATCAGAGGAATTTGTATCGGATTTCCCTTCTCCTACGCATCTCTCTTCGTTTGGTTGCTAGCCCGTCGATCTGTTGGGCTTGGGATACCCTACTAGTAGCATTGCTACCGCCGGCTTAGCTCTCAGAGTTGCTGGAACTCGCAAGACCCTCCATCACGGTAAGGTGGACATACCAGTGGAGGATTAGTGGATACGGGACTGAGATAAATGTTTTTGGACACGACAAAATAATTCGAAGTGCGTTCATTACCACATAACCCGAATTCCCCCCCCCCTTTTTCTAAATCTCTTGCATTCAGTCATATATATATTTGTGCAAATCAAAATAGCTGATCAGTGTTTCAACCAGCCACATAGCAGCCAGTGCACTGCACTGGGCGGGGACCACTAATTGCAGTGGATTGTTTGGTAATAGCGCGCCCCTAGTAACGAAGTTGCTCAGTCACTATTTAAACAGAAACAGTGGGATAATAAAAAAAAAGGTATGCACAATTTCCCCTTTGCTCTTTGAAATATCCCTCGTGTAGCGAACTGGTTAGGTGTAGGGGTGATGCGGGTAGACAAGCTAGGGGCTGCAGTGTTGCGTCGGTCGGCGGGTGGTGGTTTTGTTTGAACAGTCCTCGGGCAGCAATTAGGTGCCCTGCGCTGTTCTTTTGGCTGTACATTGCATGGAAACAGGGAGGCTGCAGGAGACAACCGAAGCACACCTTACAGCATGAAGTTTTTCAGTTTTCCACCGACACTAAAAGTAGCGACGATAATACGAAATAGAAAAAGCGACACGTGACCTCCCAACAAGCGGTTTAATTCCTGTCTTTATACAAGAATGATTTATGTTTGCTAGTTCAACGATGCTGTGTCAAGCCTGGAAGCAACCTGAATGATTGTTGGGAAAAACCGCCGGCGTTTTATCTTAAGGAAACTCTCTTCTGAAATGTGACGGTACGTAGTCTTGTAGCAATTTAGAGACGTTCCTCTGAATGGTAAAATTTCTGACAAGAGTAACCGCCGTCGCTGGTCCTTTTACAGTCAAGCCGTGAGAACCTCAAAACTCAACGTTCCGTATCTTCTCCATGGGATATCCTTCTATAGAAGTCAACAGCCACTCAGCTAGTCAAGAAATTCCCAACCTCTTATAGAACCCAAACGGTAATTTACGTCATTTCAGGCTTCCGCCGCGATGTTGATGTGATCTGCGCTCTTTTGGGGTATTACGCGGTGTCGGGTAGTAATTGTTTACCCACGTTTCAGGACAACGTATCGGTCCCATTTTCGAGCAGATGCGTTATCCCGAAACATATGTAAACAATTATCAGACGACGCCGCTTAATATTCCAAAAGGGCGCAGATCCTGCTAACTTACGTGTTCCATACAGCCGGTTATTCCATCCTATTCTGAACCAGATGAATTGAGCCCAGATTTCCTGCATGTATGTACCACTTCCTCTGCTTACTTAGGCCTTCCCTACCACTCCGTCCACGCCCGAGTCCGACGACTCGTGCGTGACATTTTGTAGCTGGCATCTGTACGTTTGCGAGTGTTGTGCGTGTTCGTGCAAAACAAACGCAAAACTCTAACGTGAAGATAATCGGTCCGCAAGCTTCATCTTTTTAAACTAATTTCGAATTTCAATTAGCCTAAGTATAAATTTGATATTATCAGTATATCCATAAAGCTAAACAGCTAATTGCATTTTGAAACGTGTAAATCAAATACAAACACTCATTTACACAGAATTCAAATCAAACTTTACGATTCTATGAAAAAAGCAATGCTTTGTTGTCTTTTATTTTCTGTCCTGGCGTTACGCTTTTCCTCATGTGGTCCGTTTAGTGACTCCTTGTACTTGTGCCGTCCTTGTGATTAGCCATTAGGCTGTTGAGTCAGTACGTAAATAAATTATTAAATTAAATGATTTATTTTATCATCAACTTTATCATCATACTACCGAAATCACTATCACTATCATCTAGTTAACTGGGGAACTCGAATAAAACACAGTCCTGCGAGCCACTTGTCACCCGAGTTACTCAGCACGGATACAGTAAACAGATTTCACCGCATGAATTACACAGGACACGGACCGAGGTGATAAACCCCAGCTCCATTGCAGGTATGAGTACCTGATTACTTGACATATCCGAATAAATAAATACGCTTGATGTGGTGTACAAGACAGAGACGTGCATGCTACATGGTGTGTCACTGTTATCCAAATAACCAGTTTAGTAATAAGTGTATATTATTACGTATCTATGCCGTGTAAGCGACTCTTTCACACGCAGAACACTGTACATTTACCTCAATTGAAGGCGCCGTCTGACCCGGGGCACAGTGATTCGGTAGTGTCCTCGGGCGGATGTTCGTCAGGTCCTCGTATATGACGCCGTTTCCATTTGATACATCACAGCGGCTCTGCGGGGATGTTTTGCACGGCAGAAAGTTCTGCATTTTTCTCTTATGTCTGCAAATAAAAGAAAAGTAACAGTTAATGGCTTCACGAAAAGAAATATTAAGGATGTTAGTAACTGTGAGCTTTGTGCTGCGGACAGATATTGCGATATGAAATTTTAGCTAGGAGCTAGTGCTAAGTAAGAAGCATGAAAATCACTGCATTAACCTCGAAAAAAGAATGAGCCACGTATTTTCCTTTTATTAGGCACATAAAATAATATTTATGTTAGAACAACCCAGAGACGTTTAACACAAAATGTTCACACTCAAAATTGTCAGTACACTACAGTATGATAAGTTATGTCATTATGTGTAAACTAGCAAAATGTGGCCCTAATACAGATAAAGGTAAAGTAATCCCATTACAGGCCTGGACAGGCCCTTAGGGTTCCAGGATGTTGGGGCTCCCAGCTTTCCAGACAATCGGCACACGAAGGTGGGAAGGTCGTCAGCTCCACCCCCCCCCCCCGCCCCCCAGGAAATACTCCTGGCACTCATTTCTGTTAGAGGCTGAGTCGACCCCAGGGTCATAGTGCGACCGAAAGAATTCTGTCAATGAGAAATTCCAATGACACCATCAGGAATCGAACCCGCGACCTGCCGGTTTGTAGCGCAGTGCCTCAATCAACTGCGCCACTGCGTGTGATCCTAATATAGGTGACTTTAAAATGGTAATTGAGAGAATTACACTGTACACGTTCAGCAGAAGAGATATTTAAAAAGAAATATAGAGAAGGAGAAGAGAAATATAACAAATACAGATACAACAATGTAGGAAGCATAACGTGATGGGAAACGGTGGCAAATCCTGAGCCGGAGGTCACGTCATGCGGAAAAGCACAAAATGCCTTCCTTTTTACTGCACCCTTCCCCTCCTCCGCCCCTCTACGGAATTAAAAAGTCAATGATCCAGCATTTTCCCAAGTAGCAATAGTGACAACACTATAATAATAACAATCGATACCGTAAATGTGATCACAAAAGCAACTTTCTCATTATCAGCAAAAGAAAGAAATTTAAAAATGTTACGCGATACATTTTCTTTATTGAAAATGAAATTCCGCTCTCTTATTTCCACTGCCTTGTCCCCCTTTACGTTAGGTAAAGGGGGACACGGCAGTCCATCCTTTATTATTTACAGCTTTTCTGTTATACTTCTTGTTGAGGATGGCGTATTTAATAAGTCCTCACTAAAACTTTTATCTACTTTGCACACATCCATTCTTCTGAGAAATGAAATAATTTAAAATTACTATTCTGCATAACGCTACTGCAGTCTTCACAAAACCTTGCAGCACAAAAGAAAATTCATTTTGTCTGTACATCAGCGATCTCTTGGAAGAGAACCAAGACATTACAGTACGCTCATGGCAAAAAGGAAAAACCCTGCTGCCAAATTCGAACTTGTAAAGGACTGGACTATTGCAGTAAGATAAACAGGAACGAATTCCACAGAAACGACGGTACTGTCTCCCGGGTCGTGCGGCACTTGTACCGCAAGACCACGACCCGGCTGTAAGAAAAGCTATATTCTTAGAATTCTTAGTACCAACATTTAATACCGAAAAACACCCCCATTTTCCTTCACGTGTTTAAGTAAAAGTGTTACGTGTTCACGGAGACTAAGTCCACAATTATGAAACCCCTTATCGTTTCAGTCTTCTGTAGAAAATCAGTCAGCCACCGACAACAAAAGAGAAACATGAGAAATAAATGTTGTTATCAAGACGAAAACAGTGAGTTGAGGTTCCTGAATGGCCGATCCTAAGGTGAATGCCTATAAGGAAAGGTAGTACTAAAATGGCCATGCGGTTTAAGGCGTGGGTCTGCGGCCGCTGGCTTTCTGGGATTGCGGGTTCGAATCCCGCCGCGGGCATGGATGTCTGTCTCCTGTGAGTTTTGCGCGTTGTCAGGTAGAGGTCTCCGCGACGAAAGAGGCCTGCCGAGTGTGTACGTGTCACTGAGTGCCATCAGGCGTAACAATAACCTACAATACCTACAATGAGTAGGCAGAAAGAGATCAAAATAAGAAAGAAATAAGTATTACAGCGGATTTGTTTTGTGTAAGGTGTGAAAACACAAAATAAATTAAAACGTGCAGGCCTTTACGTGTTTAGCAGTGTAGGTCTGATCTTCCACATATCGAAAAAAAATATTAACCCATTTTAAGACATGACTCAGAACATCCTTGGATGGGCCCACAGATCGCCCGGCCCACAGATCGCCCTGAAAGTTTAAGATTTTGGAATAAAGTTGATCGCAAGAGTATTATATGTAATTAAGTCACGTTCGTAGGCTACAGTTTTAATTTGTGATAAATCATAAACTTTTCAGAGAAATACTGTGGGCATATCCGATACGAAGAAGTGAAGCTTATCCCGTGATCCAGTCAATCTGTCAAAAAAGCAAGCCAGTCTGTCAGGCAGACATTGAAGTATGCAGCTAGGTATATTAGCAGGTCCAGAAGGCCCTACGATAATGCGTTAGAAATGTAGTATTTAATGCATAAAACAGACTCTGTTATTATCGTGTACAACACTCGTACATCTGTAGGACGTGAATCGGATGTAAGAGAAACTCAGACATTACCCTACACCACGCAAACAGTTGCTGCTGCTATGCTGTCACAGTAATCTGACTGGCACCTGCAAATATTCTTGAAATCGTGAAGTCTGACAGGACTCAAACTTAATTACGTGTTCTATAGAGTTGCAGGCTAATGTAATTTACTTTGAGTGAAGAGGAGAGTTGTAACGTTCTTTCTGGCAGCAGCGTCGCGTGACGACGCCTGACGTCACCTGAAACTCGGTTACGCTAGAAAGAAAATGTTAATAAAGTGGAATACCTTGTCCCAATTTCACATCAGTCAGCTAAATAAAATGACTTGGAACAGGATCTGCGCCGTTGCTAGTTAAGCCTTCGTGCAGACGCATATCGGATTTATCAAATAAATTCAACTACTTAATGCATGGCTCTTCGAAGGAGGTCGCAGTTCCTTCACTTTTAAAAAAGAACTAAATTATAAAATCAGAACAGACTCACAACACATTTATAAACAAAGAATATAAACTAATTCCACGTGTGTAAGTCACATAATTCTCTCCAATACGGAAATAGTTTCGAAGGCTGTCATCCCGTTGTGTTGTTTATAACAGAAATCAAGTCGAAATGCGTGCAGGCACAATTAGATTCTGTTATAGAGAACTACAAGTTTCAATTTGTACTATATATTTGTACCAGTACGGTAGAACCTCTATCGACACATATCATTCCCGTTTATGACAATAATAATTTTAACTTTCCTTCCTCACTAAGTTTTAAACACAAACTGTGAACCTGAGGATGACCTGAAAAAGGTTGAAACATTTAGTTCTGTATAACAAATACAATACAAGTATAGGTGTCTTCAGACTATTTCGACTTGATTTCTGAAGTAGTTCTGATTTTAAATAATGTTTAATTAGGCTATGTTGAAGATTTAAGTCTTCTGAGATGTTGCGTCGTGCTGACTGGGACACAGTTACTGACATTTCGCCTGAATATTCGAGGTCAAGCAGTTGAAGAAGACGTTCCACGCTGCTCAGAAACGTTCGTTACAGGGCCATACCCGTCGTGAACGCAGCTGTGAGCATTTCAGGCCTCCAGGAAGACTTGTTATTAATGTGAGGTTTGATAATCCGTATTGGAGTCATCCAGCTAACAGCAGGGCGCAGAGACGGACATTGCGAGGGTTGATGTCATGTGGGATGTGACGCCGCGCAGTCTTCTACAGAGACATTAACGTTGAGGAGGAATATAATGCCTCCTTTCTTAGGGCAGACACCCTGTGCCGACGAAGGAGACAGCGGGTTCCTCCTGAAGGCTCATACCCACAGTCAAACCACACGGTACCACATACCAGAAAACATCAACTTTGAAAGACGCGGCGGTGAGAACATAACCTCACACGGTAATGGAAATCTGCTTCCGTGACAGTAGGTTCTACTGAACAAGCTGTTCCAAAATTATCTCCTCCATAATGACTTTTCTGTGGAGTTAAATGGCTGGTCAGAAAGTCAGTTCCCTAGTCAGATCCAATGGCGTAGATAAGGCCTCAGCAAATTCCGCGGTGCGGGCGACCTCCAAAAGTATAGGGTGACTACTACAAGTTGTTGTGAGTCCTTTCGGACTGCATTCCGTTCTTCTAACACAACACAGTATTCTGGGTCCCTGTTGTGAGACCTGACAGTAACTTTAGTAATAACTGTGTGGGAGAGCCCAACCGCTTATATATGCCACTGGTCAGGTGCGTCCCGTTTGACAAAATAGGCCCACACTTATGAAGCTGAGAAATACTCGTTTAACAAACTGACATTAGTACCAAACTTAGATGATATGCTCTGCTATTTTTACATAATTGAATAGTTCCTGTTAGTAGCAATCAAGATGAAATAGCCATCAGGATGGGAGGACAGATCTCATATCCCCACTATGCTCACTTATAACAATTTAGCAAGTAAAATTTTGGGCGTTAAAAACATGCCATTTTCTATCCATCAAAGAATCAACAGCTGAAAGAGCATTGTTAAATAATATGACAGGAAACAATTGATACAGTGTTCATAATTCCTACCAAATAAAACACTAAAGCGAACTTCATAAACACAGGCAAAGAAAAGGCTCCTTTTTTCCTATCTCTGTGTGGTTTTCCAACCTTCTGACAAGAATTACCATAATGTCGCGTTATATTTTGCAATGTCTGCAGCATCATCCTGTATACAACAGCAGAGATAATTCAGTCTTCTAAGAAACTCAGTGTCTGAAATGTGCGACTTGCATTTGTGGAAGATTCACCTTGTATAGTAGCCAATAGATTTCTCTATGGATTCTGAGAGACAGACGTGACACGTGTTCAGTATTCAAAGTATCTCGTGCTGCTGACAGAGACGACACCATGTGAACACTAACCTACTGTCGACGATACGTACCTGAGAGGAATTGCCTAGTTCCAGAACGCAGATTGCTAATGTAAGGATTTTTCAAACGTCAAAGACAAACCACTCTCCTTATGTTTACACGCAAATGCAATATTATGACAGAGAAATGACAGCTTCGTTTTAGCGATTATTTCATAAAACATAGAATAATCTTCGAGTTGAACAAATAAATTAATTAGATCGTCTACAGAAATAAGAATACCTAATCGCCCATCAACCGAATCTTTTTAGCAACCAATTAATCAGACAACTAACCAAACGCTAAGTAACAGATGTGGGTGTGGAACAATAGTGGAATGATAGTGACACAGGAAACCGAAGTACCCGGAGTAAAACCAATCCATTGGCGTTTTCTTCTCCACCAAAACCACATGGACTAGCCTGGCATTGAAACCTCTCCTCCGTGGTGAGAGGCCGTCGACTAAGCGCAGTCATAGCACAACCTTAAATGACAAAAAATAGATACACTGGTCCCACGGCAATCCAGATCTCGGTAATCTATATTCCCGCGTGGTCCTGACAATTTTGGGCCAACTACAGTCCCGGCCTTCTTAATTAAATAATTATGACAGTACATCATCATCATCTCCTTTATGCAGGGTATTCACACTTATATACCGGAAACAACCATGCATACAGTGTCACAGCTATTCTGCGCGTACTGTTAACGGTGCATATAACACTGTCTTTATTGTTAAACTCTATTGTGCTTCTACATTAGCACTTTCCGCAGTATGTGTGCTGTGCCCAATATAGCTGTTTTCAGTACTTCCTTGACTTCGTGCTTTCCCGGTATGCTGCTCAAGTATTTTCCCAAGGATTTTGAAATGGTTCCAGTTGCTCCTATTATAACTGGCGTCACCTTTGTTTTTACATTCCACATGCGCTGTACGTGGTGTGGCTATAAAATAACCGGACTGATGTTAGGACATTTTTATTCAAAAAATTACACAATAGAAATGTTGTCACCCTCAATGTACTCCCCTCCCCGATCCCTAAACTGCTCCATGCGCATCTCCCACTGTTGGAAGCAATGCTGCAGGTCGTCTTCTGATAGCTTATTCATGAGCTCCGTCGCTTTTGCCTTCACTGCATCTACGGACTCGAACCTGGTTCCTTTTAATGCAGACTTGATCTTTGGAAATAAAAAAAAAAGTCACATGGGGCTGGGTCAGGTGAGTACGGTGGATGTTCCAACACGGTTACCTTGTGCTTCGTCAAAAACGCCTCTTGACAGACAGACAGACGGCGTTGTGTGCCGGCGCCTTGTCTTGGTGAAGAACAAGTGGGCCGTTTTTCCACATTTCAGGTCTTCTTCTTCTCACCCTTTCACGAAGGTTTGTCAAAACCTCCTTGTAGTAGACCTGGTTAAAGGTCTGACCTTCAGGCACCCAAGGCACGTGAACAGTCCCTCGGATGTCGAAAAAAACCATCATGATTGATTTAAATTTGGATTTGCTCTGCCGTGCTTTCTTCTGCCTTGGTGAACTGGGGCTCTTCCAGTGCACGGACTGGCGCTTACTTTCAGGTTCGTATTGAAAAAACCATGATTCATCACAAGTTATTATGTTCTCTAAAAAGTTTGGGTCGTTTTCAATGTTTTGAAGAATGTCAGCACAAATGTTCATTCGAATTTCCTTTTGTTCACGAGTGAGGAGTCTCGGCGCCATCTCGAACACACTTTTCTCATGTTGAAACTGTTATGTAAAATCTCTCGGACAGTTTCCTTGTCGATGTTAACTAACTCAGCAACTGCTCGAATGCTCAGGCGACGATTTTGTCGAATAATTTCACCGACTTTTTCGATGTTAGCGTCTGTTTTGATGTGCTGGGACAACCGGGGCGCTGATCGACTCCGAACTCTACCCTTCCTTCTTTAAACCTTTTAAACCGCTCGGAAACTTGAGTAAGAGATAGACACTCATCACCATAAACTTTCTTCAACAAACTGTGTACATTTCTATAGCCGATTTTCCAAGTTTTCCACAGAATTTCACATTGACGCCTTGCTCCACGTTTACACTTAACGTGATTCCGACGGAGAGCAAGAATACGATCCACTTCAAGCAAAGGCTATTGCCAAACTGTTTGCTGCATGACCTTGAAATTGTGACCGTGAATGGAGGGGAGAGCACAAGCCAATACCACACACAGCTCGCTGTTGCCAAGTTTACAGGGAAGCGGAAAAAAATTAAATCCGGTTATTTTATAGCCACACCACGTATTTCTATTAAGAGGTCTTCATATTTTAGAATCTTCTCGGGTTCTTTCTTTATCACATATCTGTCTCCCGGGATTGCTACATCAATTTGCATACATGTTCCTTTTTCATTATCCCGGATCATGATGTATGGTTTATTGTTGGGGATGGTTCTGTCGGTTTGCACTTGTTGATTCCATAGTATGGTTACCTTGCCCACTTCACTTGTTTCTACTGATCTTGGTACATGTTCATACCAGAGTTCACTGTCTAATTTTACCCCCAGTTCCTTACATATGTTGAAGTGTAATTGAGAACACACTCTATCATGTCGCTTGATGTACTGTTCTTTTGCCAATATTGGGCACGCTGACATAATGCGGTCTGCTGTCTCCTCAACTTGGTGACATAATCTGCATTTACTATCTCTTTATGTGTGCAATATTTTTGTTGCATGGTATTTTGTTTGTAGTGCTTGGTCTTGTGCTGCCACTATTTCACTTTCTGTTTCTGCTTTCAGGTTTCCCTTTGGCAGCCAGAGGAACATGTATTCCTCGCTAATGAGATGTTTATCTATGCTTCTAATGTACTGGCCATGCATTACTTTGTTTTCCCATTTTTCCTTTAAGGACTCTGCCAATCTTGCATTTGTGTTTTCTATTCCATCTTGTTTCATGTCGTTGTTCTCGTTTGATTGACTTAATTCATCTATGATCTTCGCTGCTACTTTAACTGTTGAACTCATATGTGGCTGACTGCTGTCGTGGCTTCTTATAATATTTACAAACTGGTCTTCTTTACACTTTTTGTTAAGACATTCTGCAATATTGATCATCTCTGTTTTATACGCTGCTTCAATTTGTGACAGACCTCTTCCTGCTTCTTTCCTCTTTACATACAGCCTATCTTATCAGCTTTAGGATGATGCATTTTGTACATTGTTAGCATCTTCCTGGTTTTCGTATCAATTTTTTTAATTTCTTCTAATCTCCAATTAATTATACCGAAACTTATTTTAATACCGGTACAGATAATGCTCCAACTGCTGTAATTTTGTTTTTGGCATTTAATTCAGATTTCAGTATCATTTATTATTATTATTATTATTATTATTATTATATGCCCTTAAGTAGAGTATTTCCGCTTTAAGGAGTTTACCACTAATTGATGATTTTTTGTATGTCACTTATACTATGGAATTCCCCCTTGGTGGTCCGGATTCCGGGGTGATCCAGGCCACTTCTTATCCATATAATCCGGAAGACCAAGGGAGTACTATATTTAACTAGTAAAACGTATATTAAAGCCTTCAACAAACATGAGAACTATCTAACTAGAAAATTTTCCTCTCATTAAAAGTTCCCAATTCATAATTAGTGAGAGTGGATGATGTGTAATTAGGTAGCTGCGCATGTATTCAGGTGCAAGACATCCGTTTGCTATATCATTAGCAGTCTCCAGGAATTCTTGATTAAATACCGAATAAACTAAAACTCTGTTTTGTCTCCGGCAGAAGTTAAAGTTATCCCATTTCTTGTTGGGAAAAGTGTGAACTTGTATATTTACCGGCAAAACGGAATGGCTTGACCACTTTACAAACAAAAGTAAGTTAACTTCCTAATCACCACATACAGACATCATTTGGCCCTACTTCGCTCCTTTCGCATTATATTTATCGCAGCCAATAAAATCACCAAATTGTTACGTCGCTTCAGGCTCTACAGCACTGAGAAACTCCTATAATTTAATTAATGCATATAAGGACTGCATACGTTTTCTTTCAGGTTACTTAATTCTTCTGGTCCCCTCCTATTTATATTTCTGTAGTAATTATTTTTACACGTGTAGTGAAACAGTGCACTTTATGCATTTTTATCCGAAGCCACAAAGTATAACTAACGGAAAGACTAACAAGAACAAAGTCCTCTACATTGGTAGCACTCAATATACAGACTACACACACTTCATAAAAACGTAATACCTTTAATCTAGCCACAGACAGGTCAGTCATAAATTATTTCCCTCGTATCCATTTCAAAATAACTTACTAATAACCATACTGTCTTTCCTAGTAGCCATTTTCGAAAAAGATTCCCTAATGAATTATTAATATCTTGTTCCATGAAGCAGATTAAAAGAAACGTGTGTTCAAGAGGGAGGTCTTTCTGAAACTCTAGAGGCGAATTGAGGATAACTGTTTCAAACGATGCCGCAATCGTCTATTAACAAAACCATATATATACAGCACTGAAATTCGGTTATTATCTAATTCAAGCACGCAACATCTGCTGCTGAAATATCGTAATTAAATAACACACGAATTAATTATATATCATACACTTCACGCAAGCTATCTGTGCCCACACCAATATTGATTAATATATTTACTTTGTAGTCTGTACTGCAGCGGGAAATTCATAGCTGTGAACATCAAACACCAAAACTTATAAATTAAGCCCAAATTTCTGTTGTGTCAATCTATCGACACCATATTTAATGACACTATATGACTCGCACGTTAGAACCCAAATTCTAAATTCTCCATAAACCGCATGACATTAAGTTGGCGATATGGCAAGAGAGAATATGGGAAACGTACTTTTATTCCTTACAAAGCCCTACGTCATTTTAACTTTGTCACGGCAGTCTAACGTTGTTTCGACAATCGTTTGAGTGGCAAAATTCCTGATAGTGACATATCCTCACTTACGTTATCTGCACACTCAAATATCTGCTTTACACATTTGCTATAAAATACAATTTGTATTCTTCTTTGGCACAACCTGCATCCTGAAACTTTTGAGGAAGCTGACTTAAATACTACGTTAAAATATGGTCTCAAGCTCCACAAACCACACTGCTACTCCGTTACAAACATAAACTGGATTTAGAGAAAATAGCCACTGTGAAGTGAAAGGAAACTCGGACGTACACCCTGCAGGAGAAATGTCGTATTTACGGATAACGGGTGCACAGGCATAGCTAGGGCGATGCTTTAGAAGAGTTTATTCGAGTCATGGAGATAAGGCTACATGCACTTGATTCTAATCTAGTTTTGATAACCATTACCTAAACAAGACTTGTCTCTTTGTCAAATGCTTAGCAGGCTAAGGGGGTCCACAGTTCGGAGGGAAGTACGTGACAGCCGACGATCAAACTTGTCAGCAGCCGGCACGTCACCCTCTCTAGCTTCAACGGTGCTAAATGCTAACATACTGGAGAAGTGAGACAGACTAGAATTCTACTAGGGACGTTTTCAGTTCAAATACAAGCCCAGTCATCGGATATTCTTACTCAGACATTCGTGGTTTTCCTCAGAGGTGAGACAATTTGAGAAAAGTACAGTCGAATTCGGTTATAACATCAGGGAAGGAACTGATTATTTCGTGTCGTTATAAACGAGTTTTGTTGTAACCGAGGAATATAATGTTAGTTAACAGTGAGGAATGAATTGATACCACAGAATATCTGACGCTATAGATGAGCCATTGCGTAAACCGATATCGTGATAACCGAGCTCGACTCTACTTTAACACTTTCCATTGTGAGAAAGAAATAGGGCCTAAATCTTTCTATTTCTTTCATTGTGTCTCATTTTGACCTCTTCTACCTACTCGTTGTAATTGTAGGGGGTTATTGTTGCAATTGATCACACCCGATGACGCACGCACGCACGCAAGCACACGTTCGGTAGGACTCCTTTGGACGGGGGAGAAGAGATATATCGCTTTGAGACTGATCTATCCTCTCTGTATATATTTGGTGTCTGGCTTTATATTTTTGGAAAACCTGTCCTGTCGTCTGTTAACATGGTAAGGTAACAAATTGCAGTACTTCGCAAAATGAATACATACGAGCCATGAAAATAAAAACGGTAAAAATGCATATGTACTAAAACATACGGAGTAGGCAGGGTTAAAGAATACCACAACTGTATCCTACCAAATCCCTCAAATCACTTCTGCCCATATTCTCAGTTCGCTCGCTGCTACATAACACACTAATATGAAACTGGGTCTAAATCAACCAACAAAGGCACAGGATTATTGGTAAGTGTAAGATGTATTTTCAACCCCTACATGTACGGTACACACAACATAAAAAATTGAACTGGGTCCTTCAAAAATCTATTCGTTCATCCAGTCTTCAACAACGGTACTGTGAAAATTCGTGACAGCTGACGTGCAACCTCGGGAGGGTGACGCTGCTGCGGCGCCGAAAGCAGACGCTATGTCTGCCAGACGGTGTGATTCCAGGAACTGGCCGACGTACAGGCTCGCATTACATAAACCGCGATTACCAAATCATGAGTCTAAACAGGTAACATCAGCGACCTGGGCCTCTGGGAAGAGATTTAACTGGCAGGTAAAACATTTAGCAATTCCTGTTAGTTAATATGCTAACTATTATTTTAATTTACCAAACGACTACTCACTCGTATGGTCATATAAATAAATCTTTTTACCTTGGAAGAAAAGTAATTAACTTCTCATAAAACAAAAAATGAAAACTGCGAGATTTCAGGCCTCAGCCGCCGTGTACAGACTCTCGTTCTTCAGGAATGTTATGCGGCGTAGGTTTGTCATTGGTTACTGACATTTTGAGACAGACTGTAAGTCTCATTCTTGTTGGACTTCTTGACCCCTGAAGATAGGACCGATAGGCTGTTCCGAAACGTCGGTAACGAACTACCAACCTACGCCGCGTTAACACCCACAAAGGGGGCGGCTTCAGAAATGGAGAGTGTTTTTTTTGCCGACTCCAGAGTGCTCATATGTACCAAAATACGTTTTTTGTGGTTATATGTCTATACAAATATAACACCGTAAAGACAGTCACATTACAGATGCCGTATTAACTCACAGTTAAAATTATGTCTTTATTGTCATTTTGTTTAATGCAGTGATTTTTGTGGACGGCGTTTTCGTGAAGCGTACTTATGCGTTATGGGTTGGCCCGACTTGATGGGAATGGTGTCTGTCTCTTCTGCTTGGATGCGCAATCACGAACATATCGCATGAAAATATTCAGAATAAATTTGGTGATCTCAGTGGACTGTACGTTTACAATTAAGCAGGGCACACTACTTACGGCAGGCGTAAAATGAGCCATTTTTAACAAAAATATATACTTGGAGTTTCAGCTTATAGGTATCTGGAATGGGCCAAAATTCGATTAACGTGAAAACTGTTGGTATATATCGAAAATTAAGGACTCGTCGACAAAAAGAATCAAACCCCCTAACAGTCGTTTGTTTTATACAACATATCTACACGTGACGCATAAGAAGACAGGCAATGTACATACAGACGTAACACTAAGGCGCGTCCGCATAACCATTCTTGCCGTGGAAAAGCAGTAAGTATTAAATATCCTGAGTGTGTGTCTGTAGGCTTATTTAACATTTTAAAGCCTAGCGGTAACTTTACGTACGACCAGGTTTAACATTAAAAAATTCTACGTGGTGCCCACACTGCGTTTATGTGTTTTGTACGGATCTCAGAACAAACAGCAACTTTTGCCTTATAAAACATTAAGAGACTGGTTTTTACAACCGAAGTGGAGAGTGTCTACAGCGCGGTACGCACTGAGTCCTTATATAAAACAGATACGCTTCGCCTTTAAAGGGTTAAACAGCACGCAACGCGCATGCGCCATTATTATATTGTCATCTGTGGTCTGTCTGGCTCCACCATATTTGTCCACATTGTCTCACAAACGGTACGATTTTCGGGGGAAAAAAAGTTATTAAACATAAAATGTGTTTTGATTTTCTTCACGACTTTTTTCCGAAATATTTCTCGTTGTAAGAAGAATTCAGGGAGATAGTATCATAAATGTAAGCAGGTCTTCATGTAAAGTACCCGCTATTCTTGTCAGATTTTAATGAAACTTGAATTTCCTCAAGAGATTTTCGAAAAAGACCTCGAACATCAAATTTCATGAAAATCCGTCCAGTGGGAGCCAAACTGTTCCCTGCGGACAGACATGACGAAGCTAACAGGTCGCTTTTCGAAATTTCGCCAACGCGCCCAAAACGATATTCATAGTGTAATAGAGAAAGGCGAATAAGTGTACTACAGCCTATGCAATGAACTTGCGTTCGTTCAGGTGATACGGGATTCAAGTCCCTAACAGACCACCGAGTCTCCCGACTAACAAATCTTGTGGTGTCACCCTGTTGTGATAGCAGGTTGCAGCCCACCCTTTCATTCCTCAGACTGATTTATCCACTGAATTTACACTAATATTTGCTGTTTAGTTTAATACTTTATTTTTTATTCAATTACTTATGCTTTGTTCCTTTGTTTGTTTGTTCGTCTGTCTGTATAACCATGCTTTCAACAGCTCAGATGACAAAAAGTCGAACAGGAGAATGATAGCAAATAATAAGGTGGGAAAAAAGTGAAAGGTAGCAGTCGTAACCTGGTTTGAAGTACGAATCCAGCATATTGGTGGAAGGGCTGAAGCAAACCATGGAAACCTGAATCATATTAGTCCTTGACCTAGCAAAGATTTGAAAAGGGTACCTCCCGAGTATGTCGGAAGCGTTACTACTTCAACCAACGCGTTAGACACTCTGCCGTTAACAGAGTGGTCTGCGACGTAACTAAACATCAAAACAAATGCACTATTACACAGATCATCATGGACTTGATTTGAACACGTGTTGTACATACAGGGAACATTCACCCGACGTCTTATATTGGTTCGTGAATTTTAGACATTAGGCCTAAGGCAGATGTGCACATTTTGGACAGTAACTTTTCATATTATACAATAAACAATAAATTATTTCCCTCCATCCAGCCTCAATTTCAGCACTTTTTGTTGTGAAAAACACAAACAAACAAACAAACAAACAAACAAACAAACAAACAAACACGTACTAAAACCAAGTAACATACGAAGGGTCAGGTAAAGACATTTTAATGAAATTAAGAAATATATAAACAACACAAGACAATTAAAAATAAGCATAATGAACTGTAATAAGTTCAGGAATTTAAAAATAATTCTTAAAAATGAAATTAATGTGGTGGTGTGTTTAAAATTGTTTGTATTAACTTGGGAAAGAATTTATGGTTCTTCCATTGCATATAAAAGAGCTGTATTTTTAATTGTCGCCCAGTCACAACGAACGCTACTGCGAACGGTTTACGGTGAAGAAACAAACTCTGTAATACTATAAGCGTTAGAGATCGTTGGAGAAATCCTATAATTAAGCCTCCATCTCCTGATTTAAACCTCAATATTTCGTTATTAAAAAATTAAACCAAACCCTCACGAGGAACAGACGTATAAAAAGAAAAGTCTTACATGCACATAACATCCAGAGTGCATTAAAATGTTTCGGGAATCAAATTTCATCAGTTCCCATCCACCGATGACAGGATAATTATTTTCTTGCCCCAGTACGCTTGGATGCAGTGCAATGTAATACCGGTCCATAATTGAAGCTTATGGGTAGTTCATTAGACAACAGAACCTCCCTATCAACCCATCTCACTAATTAAAATGACTCAAACATATCAGTTCACTGACATATAATCAATATTTATGCGAAAAGAGTGAGTAGTACAGGAAGATGACGCAATGCCGCGGATCTGTAAAGAGACGGGGTTAATTAAAACATAGCCTGTTTGAAATTACATTTATCTGTAATGAGCGAGTCGCTAATAATATCGCGCATATAATCAGATTATAAATCAGTACCAAATTGCACTGTCTAACACGCGTGTTTGATAACGTTATGCGTGTAGCATAATTCGCATGGAGCAGAGATGTGTCACTCAGTAACTGTCGTTCCCCGGGTCTTACCCGGAAATTCGCGTACCTGTTAACTTCCATTATCATGGCAAATTAACTGGTACAGGATGCAACGGAGCGATGAACACCATTCAGACTGGAATAGTTTATGCGCTTCTTTATCCCCCATACCGTAGAAATGCAGGACATTAAAACAAACCCGGAGCACGGCTCAGCGTTTTGTCACCGGCTCATTACAAGGAAGGCCTGCGTTAAGTCACCGGAAATGGGATTTGTGGGCAGTAATGTGACACTGGGAAAGGCTTTTCTCCGAGCATTTCGGTTCTGTTTTCCGATTATCATTCCACGAATTCTCATGTGTCACTAGGTGCTAGTATGTCCGTGTGATACCGCGAAAACAATCAGCCCATTTCATTCTACTCCTATAGCTGTATTATAGTACATAAAACTGTAACTTCCTTGGGGTTTTGTTGTTTGAACAAAATATAAAATAACGTACAATAATAGCGTTTTGATGTCTCTCCTTCGGTTCAAGTGTTTAATTTCCGAAAACACTCGAATGATTTCGACAAAATTAGGTATTGCCGTTTAGGCTAAAAGCTTTTCGGTGTATTAATTTTTGTCCCTGTCAGTACAGTGCAATCACACATCTTCCTTTACAGAAACATATATGACGAGTCAATTACACAACAGTAGAAAATACAATTTTCATCTGAAACATACTTTGCTGAGGTGTACGTTTAAAAACATGCAAGGAAAAATCATTTTTAAAATAATACAAAGATATTTCTTTAGCATTACTAACATTCCATCGCAGCATTCTACTTACAAAACATAATATACTGAAACATAAAGTTCGTCTAAATAATGCATACAAAACGGTCTTCTTATCTCACAGTAAACACACCCTATAGATATTTTGCTAAGCGTCTGCATGATGAGAATGATAAAAATACATACTCAATACAGTTTTTAAAGGCTAAACAAACGCCACCAAAAATTAACACGCAACAAACACACTTAAATATATTTTTTCACGGTTTCGCCGCATTCGTTAAG
Source organism: Coptotermes formosanus (assembly GCA_013340265.1). Classification (NCBI taxonomy): domain Eukaryota; kingdom Metazoa; phylum Arthropoda; class Insecta; order Blattodea; family Rhinotermitidae; genus Coptotermes; species Coptotermes formosanus. The sequence continues at coordinate 50,497 of BLKM01007528.1, read as the reverse complement.
TGACTGACTTTTTCGGTTTCTGCACCGTGTATTTGTTAAACCCAGTGGCTGCGTGGTCTAAGGCGTAGGTCTGCGGCCCAGTGCTTGCTGGGATCGTGGGTTCGAATCCTACCGGGGGCATAGATGTTTGTTTTGTACAGTGTTTGTGTTGTCAGGTAGAGGTCTCTGCGACGGGCCGATCCCTCGTCCAGAGGAGTCCTACCGACTGTGGAGTGTGCTTGAGTGTGATCAAATGAAATTACAAAAAAAAAACCCCCTCGACACCTACAGTGAACAAGTAGGTTAGAGGGAAGGACTAGGAAAGGAAAGGTATTTGTTAAAGTTCCGGCGTTTCGGTGGAACGCACTGCCTCCATCTTCAGTGTGACTGAACTGTTTCAAGTGGATACCGAAAGATAACAGGAAAGAAAACATGTCGGTTGTATGGGACAGCTTAAGGGAGTTTGGCCCTCCACAAATACAGAAGGCGGGGAAGAGGGTATAAGATTTTCCCGAGCCAATGATGCCTATAACCTCCAAACTGGCCCTTTTTGCCGTGCACCAACAGTGGGAGATTTGTGGCTTCTTTGACGACTCTGTCAGTCACAGAATCTCTGTCGCGTCTCATGGTGTGATTAATAGGCTTGTACGATAAACAGAAATTATGTAGGGATTAGCAGCCGTAGCACAATTTCCGGTACTATACCGGCAATTTTCTGAATAAATACAGATTATTCGAAACAAAGCGTTGGAGCTTTCATGGAATGAAGACGAGGAAACTTCTTCGTATATCTCCATTTCGAATCATAAGCTAGGGCGCTGCTACCTTCAGCAGCAAATTCGCCATGAACTACACTCACCGGAAATACAAAGGGTTTTATCTCAATTTCATTTCATGTATTTTATTAAACTTATGTCGCGGCTGGTTGTAATGAAGCTGTACAGTCCCTGTTTAGAAACGAAAAGGTGTCAGGTCTTCAGCTCTTGACGACTTTGTGATACTGGCAGAAAAAGCTACACACACACACACACGCGCGCGCGCGCGCACGCACACAGACACACACGCACGCAGACACACACCACCTACAGCAGTTTCACAGCGAACCTGATGAAGTTCAGTGACCAAACCCACAGCGTTTCACAACTCTCTCATTACCTAACCGAAATACAGGATAGTATATCTGCAGGCCTTAAGGAACGTTCCAGGGCATTTCGTCTTCATGAAACCTATGCAACAGGATCACGGATTCATGACATTACGCACAGCTAATTGTACTTACCATGTGAACGGACCATATGGTTAGGTTACACGGCTGCATAAACACGAATACGGACTTACAAAGCATTCAGCACGTAAACACCAGATGGCATGCAATACACAGACATCTGTACGTTACGGCGTCCTGAAAATTTCCTTGAGTTTCTCTTCGCAACAAAAGAATACGCCCGTACTCGGTACCTATTTGCGACATTTCAGAGCACGAGAAAGGGAACAGGAACCATTTGCACAGAAAAACATAGAAATACTTAAATCGTTAGAGAAAGGATATTAGAAAAGGAATAAAGAGAAAGGAGCACAGTAAAGAATATTACGGATGAAAGAACGAAAGAGCAGAAGAAAAGTTGTAAGTAGGTAGAGAATGGTAAAAGAGTAAATATAGAATGAAAAAGAAGGAAAGAAACAAAAAAGGAAAGAAAAGCAAGCTGGAATTCAAGATGTAAGTAAGTTATGACCGTGACAAGGGGAACACGTCGCGCAACAGCCAAAAAACGAAACGAACTGAAAAACGAAATTTATGAAATCTGAAGGATGAAACATAGATACAAGGCACTAAAGAATAGAATCAAAATAAAACAAAACGCAACAAGAGTAAAAACAACAAAGGAACGAAACGAAACACAAAGGAATACAGCAAAGATTACAAGAAACATGAGTAGGAGTGGCAGTGTGTTGGAGGGACGAAGGAAGGCAGAAACATTTGAACTTCTTGCTGAGAGTTATCAATGATGTAACTATAGCTCGTCACCGGCACTTTGTTGCGGCTTTCGGACTTCAACATTCAATAGGAACTTCTTATTTACCGAATGATCCTTGTTGCAACTGCGTGTAATGGTGAAGGCCATTAAAAATTGCTGGCCTACCTGTGCTGTTCCAAGCATTAAGGTTCACCGTGACACTAGTGTGTCACTGATAACCTTGCTGTGCGCTTTCCCGTGAAGTGGTTATGTGGCGCCTCGGTGTGTTGTTTTTACTATCTCCCCACACTTCGCTACGTTCGAATCAAATTCTGGCAAATTGAAATATGACTAAGGCAAGGATTCTTGCAATCTTCTCTTTTTTCCCCCGTGTTTGTTTTCCGTGTGCAGAAGTAGGACTAAAATGAGATTTACAACTCGTCACAGAAGTTCGTGTTCTCTTCAGTTGCTTCAACAAATCTCTCTCTAGTTTCCCAGGAAATAATATTACTGCTTCACTAACCAAGATCCCAGGCTTTAAAATCGCTATTTGTCACTACTTATACGTTAAATATATTTGGTTCCTGGAGTGGCTGCTTTACATATCCTTTACGTCGGCTGGTCTGACTTTTGAATTCCATATGCACGCGCATTAACACAAAAAAATACGACTCTCGAAGACTTTAATTTGCACTCCAGTGATATTCACACATAATTAATATTACGGCACAGTGGCAAAATTGTGTTTGCGTTCCCATAACTGTGGTACGCAAAGCGTGCAATTAATCTAAATACATGTAATATATACAAATTCAATTCCAACCTCAGAGTAACTAAGCCCCGTTTCCACTTCTGAGCCTGTGATGCACAGGGAGATCATTATTGCTTATTTTGAGATCACACAAAGAGCTAAACACATTCTGTGGGAAAAGCTAAGCGTTTAAATATTAACGGCGGTTGTATATATATATAAAGCGACCACTTACGTAAAAGTGTTCGCATGTCAACAACAATAATGCCTGTTTTAAGACACACCGAAACCTTAAAGAACGAAAGCCGCTGAACACGAAAATCAAATCGAAACGCGCCTTAATTTCATTCAAGGACTTATTTTTATCTGCAGAACAACAACCCTATCTCTGTACGCTTTTACAAGTAACACAGCCGGAGAATGCATAGTCTGGTTGCATAATAAGGCTGCAGGCTAGTTCAGGGTTTAGACGTACAGTTACATGGCAAGCAAATTATATTATTATTATTATTATTATTATTATTATTATTCCTAACATGCAGGTACTTCCTCTACTATCACGAAAAACTTGTTTAGTAACAGAAATATAAAAATTAGTACAAAATATTTCTTGTGCAGATGTTGATGGGCTGCATGTGTACATCATAGCGAAGTTCTGGTTCCATAAAAGAGGGGAAATTCCTTCAGCTGAGATATTATTTTCCCCTCAAAAACTCTGTCCCATGAAGTCGATGAATATTTCGTTATCATCACTGAGACAAAACTAACATCTTTATGACAACAGACGTCACCACGTTGCTCCATTCTGACCACAAATTCCTGTGGATGACGTGCAGGCGTTGTGGGAAAGTGCTGTGCATCTTGAGAAATCACCTGAGAACTGCAAACACACACAAGGTCATTTAAATAAGGGCGATGCTCCACTGCTCAGGAAGACAACAGATGAGTCCACATCCCATCTCGTCGGAATAGGGCAACAAGAAATACCCGCCGCAGGTAGGAAAGAATACCTGCTCGCTTCTTGTAAATCGTATTTACATTGGATGCTTTCAGTTTCATCCGTCATGCTGCAACGGCGAAGTATGAAAATCAAACAAACTTCACAGCTCTTCTCATTTCTCTACCACTCAAGCATATGTGGTCTCGGTAAAGCTGCACTAACAGGCATAGACACATGATGTGATTGTCAGACAAAAGAACTTAACCAAGACAGACTTATGCAAAGACTTCACTTACATCGAAGATGAGACTGAAATTATTAACACTGGTTTGCTCTAACGGAGTTAACAATAAAGAATATGCAATTGTGTAAGACTTGACGTTCCTGCAGAGGTCACTACGAAGAATAGGTCTAATGTCGCCTTTGACGTGACGCTGTGTAGTTCTAAGCACCGAGGTTTCGAAGTAACCTATGGCGTCCTTCTTATAAGTAGAAAACTCCCTAATGATGGAACACGTAAGTTCCTCCGAAATGCTGGTATTATCTACCGCACTACACAAGGCGTCACGTACCAGAAGACAGTAACCATAGCCGAAGGATTTAAGTTTGAATTAAAAATGCGGGCGTTTAAAAAATTGTACAGTATTCGTTAAACTGTTCTGCAACAGGAACCAGTGTGGCTTCATAGTAGTGTTAAAAATGCAAAGTTATGTTGCGGAAGGTTACTTACTGATGGTTACAAGAAATCTCGAGGAGGAAAATTACACAGCCCGAAAAATCAGGCAAATGAATATAAGTTAGCGTGGCAAAAGGTGAATACATATATAACGCTTTCGTTGCTTACAGTTTGGGTGCTCCGACATGCGTTCGAACACAAAATCACGTCAGATCTGCAATAAGGTTCACAGTTTTTTAATACATTTAACTTACATATCGTCAACAACAACATCGAAATTAAAAAGAAATTGTTTTTAAAATGTTGAAACAAAAGAGGGAGATAATTCCTGATGCAATCGCTTCCTTCTCATAGAAATCCTGTCACGAACAGAATTCACCTTTACTGAAAAAAGAAAAGGTATAAAACATCGCTGTGCGTCAGAGAAAACTTCCGAAACTGAGGCAATCAAAAATATTCTGGAGCGAGATGAAACAAAATTAGCAGAATCCTAAAATACGGAACGGATGGTAATTTTTCACGAAAGGCACCACTTGATTACAACACATTTATTTTTATTATAGTTGCCACTCGTTACGGTGGAATTAATTTTCCTTTATATTCTTTATCCTTAACGACCCTCATTGCAGCCTCTCTTATTCCCCGTAATCCTACACACCGAACTCATCTGTGAGTTAAAGACAAAAATAATTAATACTTTTCCTTGTAACTGTTACATAATGTACTCCTCCTACTAATTGCTTCAATTGTTGTTAATTATTCTGCAAACAAACGACGCAATCAAAATTGTACGAAGTGAGTCAAGATACAAACTCTGTAAACAGAGGAAAAAAGTTTGTATGACCGTATTTAGTATTGGCATGGAAGAAACTGTCTTACAGTGGCGCCCGTAGTCTGGTAGATTTTTACGAACAAATCTGAGGGATGTGCTGCCTCCGTCATCGGGACCAAACGCTCCTATTTCCTGAAGATGGAGGAAGCACATTAATCCGAAAAGTCCGCAAGTTTCTACCAGACCATATAGCGTTATAACCGAGAAAACGATAGATTTCATGGTCATCGCCGAGAGCCGCAGCTTCGTATCTCGCATAATATTACCTAATAATTTACAACGTTATTTGCTTACATTAACTAGCTTTAATACAATAGGCTACACAACACGTGTTTCGGCATCGTATGCCATCACTAGTGAATTTGGGACAGACCAATACATAAACTTCCTATCCCAAAAAATCTCTAATTTTTATAAAAACCTCCATTGGCGTAACATTTTTTTCAAATTCGACTATCATCTATTTTAAGATAATATTCCACCTTTCAGCTCTAAGTACTGAAGAAAGGAACAGAATTTACAACTGAAATAATCTGTCCTCAACTACGACAAACCGCCCGCCCCCGAAGCTGTCGTAATACCCGTCACGATGGGACGGCTACGACAGACTTCAAGGCCAATAGCACATGGTGGAACCGAATAATTCGTAGCTGTTAAAGATGTCTCACTTCTATTCGAGATAAACTCTATTCAAATCTCGATCGAGAAATCGCTATTTCTAAAGGGCCTCTGTGGCTTTCAACATTTCTTCCAGGTAAAGAGACGGACAGTACAATGCGCTGTTACCGTTTACTTGAGTAAGATTGGAAGATGCACTGCAGGCACCAAATGTTCTGACATTACGTTGGAGGTACTGAAAAAGCCACGAAATCGTCCTTAATCTTAGTCGGCAATAGGCGCAGATTCGAAGCAATCCTGCATGCAAGTTCAAATGACTCCCTTCCTGTGGCGCGACAGCCCAACTCGGGCCTAGGTCGCCTCACTGTAGAGGTTTCAGATCACACACACAGACACAGACACACACGCAGCCGGTAAGACTCTCCTGAACGAGTGTTCAGCTAGTCGCAATAAGCTACTCGATCTAACAGCACTTATAATCCTCCTCTTCTTTAATTAAATTCTGCGTAGCCTCTCTTGCCTTATGTTATTAATAACGTACTAGGCCAAATGCCATAAACAGGGACTTACAAGCTCCAATTACAGGTTTTGAAGAAACCAACGAAGAACAAGCTCCCTCCACTATTATTATTACTATTACCCTTATTATTATTATTATCATTATTATTCGTTTCGTAGTCCTTCCCTCTTCTACCTACTCACAGTAGGTGCCGAGGTTGTTTATTTTCACTTGATTACATTCAACACACACACTACTTTCGGTAAGACTCCTCTGGACGAGGGATCGGCCCATCGACGAGACCTCTACCTGACATCACAAACACTCACAAGAGACAAACATCCATGCCCGCGGTGGGATTCGAACCCATGATCTCAGCAAGCGCTCGGCCGCAGACCTATGCTTTAGACCACGCGGCCACTGGGATCGGCATTGTTATTATTATTATTATTATTATTATTATTATTATTAGCAGCACTTTCTCAGGTATGCCTAATTAACTCGTGTTAAGAGTAGGTGGTTTCTATTGTTTTTAGAAAATCAAAGGCCCTGCTGGAGATGGCTATTGAAAAAATTAAAAAGTCACAAATCACCAGGTATTGATCAGATTCCAGCAGAATTGATTAAAGCAGGGGGTAGGATTATTCGGTCTGAAATCCATAAACTTATTATTTCTATTTGGAATAAGGAGGAATTGCCTGAGGAATGGAAGGAGTCGGTCATTGTGCCTATTTATAAGAAGGGTGATAAGACAGATTGCAGTAACTATCGAGGCATATCACTTTTGTCGACTACGTACAAAATTCTATCCAACATCCTTTTGTCAAGGTTAACTCCATATGCAGAGGAAATTATTGGGGATCATCAGTGTGGATTTCGACGTAACAGGTCAACTACTGATCATATATTCAGCATTCGTCAAATACTTGAGAAAAAATGGGAATACAATGAGGCAGTGCATCAGCTATTTATAGACTTCAAGAAAGCCTATGATTCAGTTAGGATGGAGGTCTTGTATAATATTCTCATTGAGTTCGGTATCCCTATGAAACTAGTAAGGTTAATAAAAATGTGCCTAAGTGAAACGTATAGCAGAGTTCGGGTAGGCACGTTCCCTATTAAGAATGGCTTGAAACAAGGAGATGCTCTGTCGCCATTGCTTTTCAACTTTGCTTTAGAATATGCCATTAGGAGGGTTCAGGCAAACCAGGAGGGCTTGAAATTGAATGGTACACATCAGCTTCTGGTTTATGCTGATGATGTTAATATATTGGGCGGAAGCGTACATAGCATAAAGAAAAATGCAGAAGATTTAATTATTGCTAGTAAGGAGATTGGTCTAGAAGTAAATGCTGAGAAAACTAAGTACATGGTCATGTCTCGAAATCAGAATGCACGACACAATCACAACATAAATATAGATTATAAATCCTTTGAAAGGGTGGAAGAATTCAAATATTTGGGAGCAACCCTAACGAATCGAAACTCCATTCATGAAGAAATTAAGAGCAGATTGAAGTCGGGGAATGCTTGCTATCATTCGGTGCAGAATCTTTTGTCTTCCAGGTTGCTATCCAAAAACACAAAGATTAGGGTATACAGAACTATAATTTTACCTGTTGTTCTGTATGGATGCGAAACTTGGTCTCTCACACTGAGGGAGGAACAAAGACTGAGGGTGTTCGAGAATAGGGTGCTGAGGAAGATATTTGCGCCTAAGAGGGACAAGGCGACAGGGGATTGGAGAAGACTACATAACGAGGAACTTAATGACCTGTACTCATCACCAAATATTATTCGGGTAATCAAATCGAGAAGACTGAGATGGGCGGGGCATGTGGCACGTATGGGGGAGGAGAGAGGTGCATAGCGGATTTTGGTGGGGAGACCCGAGGGAAGGCGACCACTTGGGAGACCCAGGCGTAGGCGGGAAAATAATATTAAGATGGATATTCGGGAAGTGGGATGGGAGGACATGAACTGGATTGAGCTGGCTCAGGATAGGGACAGGTGGCGGGCTCTTGTGAATGCGGTAATGAACCTTCGGGTTCCATAAAATGCGGGGAATTTCTTGACTAGCTGAGAAACTGTTAGCTTCTCAAGAAGGCCTCTGCTCCATGGAGTTAGTTAGTTAGTTAAAGGCCCTGCTGACCAATTACTTTAATTCATGTAATATAAAAACGCCATTTTCCTGTCGGATTCCTTTTGGTTACCTGTTTCCGATAGCCGAACAAACAGACACGCTAAAACATTCTATGAAATGTCCTACGCACTCATGTTAATTGGGTACTGCTAAAGATAGCAAGTGTTGCCACAGAGTTCTTGGGTGCAATGGGAATCCTCATTCTAACATTATATTAATTACATGAATAAACTTTAATTTAATAATTTGAATCTTATTCTTTCTTTGAAGTTTTAGCTACTCCACACAGTGTCTTAGAACTCTGCCGAAATAAAAATTTTAGGGGTTGTTTGCTACACAGAGTTTCCATGTCAGTGTGTCCGCATTCATATCAAAGCCTAAGATATGCGCTAAGATAGTCACTGGGCTATGTGATAAGATGTAGTTCGTACCTTTTCGCGTACGAGGATACCTCCTTAACGCCAAAAATTTCTGAGGACCCCCACGCGCTGACACTGGTAACTTTATACTCCGTTGAGAAAACAGACGATGACCATAACACATGTGACCCCACTAACCTGTATAATTAATTCACATTGCACTCACCACAGCAAGAATCGCAAAGAATGGAAAGATGTGGGTCGCCACCTTTGGTGGCGGAGGACTCAGAGGAAACCACGAGCTGGCTGGAGGAACAAGAATTAATATGTGAATTTGGATAGCCATTCGAATAACCTTCCGCGGTCTCTGGGCGTCGCGCAGTTTACGAAATACTGGTCTATAGGTCTACTGTACGAGGGTAAAAACGAAACACCCTACAATCAGCAAACGCCTTGTGACATGCAACGCAACCGTCAGGCAGATGTGGCAACCATGAGTAAAGGTAATCGTCGTCGTCGTCGTCATCATCATCATCATCATCATCATCATCATCATCATCATCATCATCATCATCACCATCATCATGCAGCTATCATGGTGTTGGGCCAATTGTTGACCCGTTCCGGTCTCACTCATCTATCCACAAGTCTCTTCAGTGATCTTCATTGGTTCCTTCTGCCTTTTGGTGTGTAGTTTTTTTTTATTATCCTGAGTAACCCGTCAAGTGGCATTCTATTTACATGTGGCATCCAGTTCCTCTTGTATTCCTGTATTTTGCCCAAAACTGGGATTATATTTCACTCCTTTGCAATCTCTGTATTTGTTTTATGAGCTGTCTAAGTGCATCCTGTTGTTCTTCTCAAATATCTAGTTCACGAGTAAAGGTTAACTTTAAATTGTCCCTGTGCATGCCAGGCAGGCACACAGAAGAGTCGAAGAATAGCCCCACCATCCCTTCACCTCGACAGTGGATGGAGGCGAGTTATCAGTTTCATGCTCTGACCGCTTTACCCTTGAGAAACACGCGATCGCTATCCACTGAATAGGAAGCTACGTGGGTTCCAGAGACAGCCTGGATGTTTTGGAGAACACGCAAATATCTTGCCCTTGCAGATAATTCAACCACGATCCCTTTACTTTCCAGACCATGGTGTAGTCACTACACCCAGTCCCACCTTTGAGTATGTGCGCCAGGAATGGGTGTACGGCATTTTTGAACAGTTGTAATTGCACATATATGTGTCTGGATTTGGAATTACAAAAGTTACTGACAACCATTGCAGTTTCTTTCGTCTCTACCCTGCTCCTCAGAGTCTGCATACAGCAGCCGCGCGTATCTCATACACGACATAAATGTAGCTACGCCGATATAGTAATTCCTGCTTGCCTACTGAAATCAAAAAAGCCCTAAAATATTTGGCTGTAGAGTTCCCGGACACTCTGTCTATCACAATCCTATAAAGAAAGAAGACACAACTCGGGCGAAGAAAGTACTGTCTACTTATTCTTGTGGCTTCCATTCGCTTTAAGCAATTAAAATATACGTTTCTGTATTTGAAACATGCCTTAAACGCAGATTCAAACTAACTGATGTACTGCATTATAAACTCATTCAAACCTAAAGTTTAGATCTTCAATAAATTGTTGTGACGTCTGCACACACTTCTATAAATTAACAAGTTTTGAAAGCGTTTCTTACGTGAGTCATCAAAGAAGCAAACTTCCTCTGTGTTTACTGAAACTAACTTGTCTAGGAAGTTTCCTCGCATTAAATGTAGGCCAAGTCAAGCGATAAATACAGCACAAATTCTGGGCGCGTATTGTCTGATTAGACGTAACTTAATTTAGAGTTTTGTCTTCTTCTTTTGGAGTCCAACGCAGTAACAACAAAGGAAATACCACGGTACAATTACGAAACCTTTACAAGAGACATGAAAAGAACAAACACATATGACAGTTACCATTGTAATGAAATGTTGCATGTTCAACAAGCATTTTTTTATAGCTGGACACCCCTAGTGGTCCCAGGCCTCCTCATCTTTGAGGTTTCGGGGTCACACTCAAACACGCCACACTCAGTAGGACTCCTCTGCAAGAGTGATCGGCCAGTCGCAGAGACCTCTACCTGACACCACATAATGACCAAAAGAGACAGACATTCATGTCCCCGGCGAGATTCGAACCTGCAATCCCAGCAAGCGAGCGGCCGCAACCCACGCCTTAGACCACGCGGCCAATGGGAACGGCCTTAACCAGCACTGCCGGGGGAAAAAAAAACAAATCGGATTTTTGAAAAGGTTAAACCTCGGGTGTGCAGATAAAGTTATGTCAAGTGTAAGTAGTAAAGAACTGCTAGCCTAAATGAGGCTTTTGCGCAAATAAAATGGTTAATACGTATACAATACACATTGCAAAAAATTCAACTTTCATGATAAGTTGTACATTATGATACGAAAATCCCTGGTTATAAATAAATATTGCAGACACGCTAAAGTTCCGTATTATATTTTCAAAGAATTTGAACTGGAACACCGTGACAACTAATTGCACCGCGAGCAGGGAAAGTGTATTTCGATTCGTAATATAATTCTTTGCAACAATTAGATTGTGTAGGGAGCCCCAGACAGAGAGAAACGGATTAGTCGTAAAGGAATCACAACAGATATTTCGTCTAGTATTCGAAGAAGATAATGTAGTAAAAGTGGATGAGATGAAGGAGCACAAGGCAGTGACGGAAGATGATGATGATAACTGCAGAAGGAAGTTACAAAGTATGGCACGCAGGTCCCTGTCTATATACACACACTCTTCGTGAAGACTTCAATAGTTTTATAATTGTGAATGAGAAACTGCAACAACTATAATAACAGAACAAATTATTATTAAAGCTCAAATTGCCTTATAATTACAGAATTGTTTTTGGAAATAATCCTATTCAGAATCTGACAGTAGTGATAAGAAATCTGACGGCGAATGTCATGCATGTACGTAAATTTATCCTTCATTCTGCATTAACACCCGAAAAATATCCGGTACTTATATAAAGAATGTGACGTATTTTTTACGCATTATACACGTATAGTAGGACGATCAGCCTAGTATAGTGGCAAATGCGTTTCCATCGACGCAAACAAAGAAACATAAGCCTGTACATAGATTTCAGAACAAAGTAAAAACTGTTTACATTTGAGAATAAACAATGCTTCGTGCGTAATGTGTATTATATCAAAGTAAACATTCCGAACACAAACATGCACTGCGCAATAGTACTTTGGAATATAAAATATAAGGAATAACACTCAAGAAGGGTTAAGTATGCCCACAGTCGTTAAGCCACCAGTGACTTTGTTTTTCTTTGGAATTCAGTCACCTTCCACCATCGAGTCAACAGCTGAGTTAATGTAGCGTATAAACAAATATGATGCAAGTATAACTAACAAGCTAACTAACCACATGGAGCAGAGTCCTTCTTGAGAAGCTAACAGGTCCTTAGCTAGTAAAGAAATTCCCCGCATTCACAACAGCCCGCCACCTGTCCCTATCCCAAACCAGACGAATTCATTCCATGCACCCATTCAACTTTTTAAGATCCATTTGAATACTATCCTCCCATCTATGTCTGGATCTTCCAAGTGGTCTCCTTCCCTCACGTCTCCCCACCAAAATCCTGTATGCATCTCTCCTCTCCCCTCATTCGTGCTACATGCCACGCCCATTTCATTCTTCTTGATTTGGTCACCCGAATAATATCTGGTGAGCAGAGATCATAAAGCTCCTCGTTATGTAGTCTTCTCCACTCCCCTGTTAACTCGTCCCTCTTCGGTCCAAACATCCTCCTCAGCACTCTATTCTCCAATAGCCTCGGCTTACGTTCCTCGCTCAGTGTCAGCGACCAAGTTTCACACCCATAATACAAAATAACAGGCAAAATTACAGTTCTGTACATATTAATCTTTATACGTGCAAACAGCAAACTGGAAGACAAAAGATTCTGCACTGAATGATAGCAAGAAAGCAAGTTTTGAAGGAAGTGGGCTGAAACAAGTATGGCCTATCTTAATGTGGTACACTATCAGACGATTCGTGTGGTGGGCTGAGAAAAATAAACATACCCTATCTTAAGGTACTACTGAAGCATTCGTCTTGATGGTCTAAGTAAGCACGGGGGATGCTTCAGTGAGCACAGCTGAATCCAGACCGGAAGTGGAATCGAATTCCTTCATCGCAATGTCATACAGCCTGCTAAAGAAGTCTGAACACTAGTTGATATTTTTCATCTTTAACCTACATAACAGTTTCCAGTTTAACAACACTTCATAAGGAAACGCCACAAAAGCTGTAAACATAGTCACTTCTCTATAGAGACCCTGAAAGGAAAAATTCACTTGATAGCTGACTGCAGATCTGGGATTAGCTGTTACTCTGGCACAAGTTAGTGTAGGCGTAATACTGCATGCAGTTTTCGGTACGGAAACTGGTTCAGTGGCGGCTTCTAAATTGTAGCCCTTAATTTTCATGGATCTACTAAACACGACCTTTTTTTAGTGGTGAAGGGCTCCGCAGCAGACGCTACGGACGCACCGCAGCCTTGAGACTTCTTGTGCAACCCTGTGATGAAGATGACGATGATGATGATGATGATGATGATGATGATTCTTTGTCCTTTTCCTAGTAATGGAGCACCGGTGGCATGAAATTGACAGGGGAAAACCAAAGTACTCGGGGAAAAACCTGTCCCGCTGCCACTTTGTCCACCACAAATCCCACACGGACTGACCCGGGATCGAACCCGGGCCTGCGCGGTGCGAGGCCGGCGGCTAACCGCCTGAGCCATGGCACGGCCCAAACATGACTTACTAGAGGTATATATAGGCCACACACACACACACACACACACACACACACACACACACACACACACTCATGCACATACACACACATATATGTATATATGCATGTATATAACTCAAGTCCACATATCTGACCCTGGGAAGCAGTATGGTGTAAGTCCAATTTTATTACATTTGAGATAATACATTATTTTTCTCAGACCAATATGTGAATCACTCCTGCTTAATTCGTGGTCCAGTTACGTTAGGACAGTATTTGTGCTTAAAACCAACTGCATATGAAACAGCCTGAAATTCCGGCCGCACTGTGGCCCTAGGGTCGATTCAGCCCCTAATAGAAATGAGTACCGGGAACAAATTTACCACCTTCATGTGCCGATTTGTCTTGAACTCTGGGAGCCTCAACTCCCTGTCCAGGCCTGTACACGGTTTGCTTTACCTTTACTATGATAGAAGTTGAACAACATCACAACATAAAAATTCTCTTGTGCCTGAATACAGGGTCTTTCCAGCAAACCAAACTACGTCATCTACTTAAACTTGTCCCTCTGCAGGCCATGAAGGCATACAGGAAAATTGAGGTATAGATGTATTCATTTTTAACATCGACACTAGATAGAGACAAGTGGTCAACGTCACGCCCCGGCCACCTTACCCCCAGGGGAGGAACATACTGTAGCCATTTAACCGTTTAAATCCTAGCGGTAACTTTACATACGACCAGGTTTAACATTAAAAAATTCTACGTGGTGCCCACATTGCGTTTATGTGTTTTGTACGGATCTCAGAACAAACAGTAACTTTTGCCTTATAAACATTAAGAGACTGGTGTTTATAACCGAAGTGGAGTGTTTACAGCGCGGTACGCACTGAGTCCTTATACAAAACAGATACGCTTCGTCTTTAAAGGGTTAATACGGGGATGGGTGAGCTCCAGATCCGTTCTGGACGTTTCACACAAAGAGAGAAACAGATCACCATTCCTCGGACTTCCAACCGGTAACCTAGCCACTATACCAACATCATCCCGCCTGTCCCTAGGTCGTCTAGTTCCATTTCATTACTCTGAATGATGATGATGATACACTAAAACCATTCTATGAAAGCGGGTGGAAGTATATAGGTCAAAATATACCAATTTTTAACGCAAGAACGAAATGGAGATTAGTGGTTGGCACCATCCTGCCACCTTAACCCCAGATAAATGCCGAAAGATGATTACTGTATAGGAGGTAGGGCGAATTTCAGGGTGTTATGGACAAACATGAGGGTTGAAAGTAGCACAAGAAACGTCCGGCATTTCATGGAACTAACGATTCATTGCCGTGGTTAATACAGTCCCTGCCGAGCCCTATCCTGAATCAGAGAACTCAGTGCCACATTCTTGTTCCCTGTTTGTTCAATATATATCTTAATATCACCCTAATATCTACACCAGAGTCACCCACGTGTCTGGGTTTTCCGGTAAATGTTTTGAATTTTTGTCCTACCGTTCCCGCACATGCTACGCGCTCATCCGCCTCAGAACAGCAATATCAACAATCACAATTATTGCTCCTCTTTTTGTCAATTAAAATAATTTATAGATGTTAAAGAATAAATTTTCTTATGCACTTATTAAAGTTTCTGAGGTCTTTTACAACGGAAGGCGCTCCGTATTTTCTTGTGCAATGTTACTCTGCACACATTTACTTACCCAAGTAACAGTCTTGTTAACATGCATGAAGCTGCTTCAAATACTATATGAAAATTTCAATATTACTTGCTACACACCCCATACTCCCCTGTGCACCGGCACTCATAACCCCGTCCGCAACCACCCCCCCCCCCCCCCCCCCCCACACCCCTATATAAAAGTTTCAATACCACGTCTCCATCGTGTACTACCACTTCCATTAGCTGAGAAATAAATGAAACAGTGCGCCGTTAAACAAAGCAAAGTCGTTAAACAAACATCGGGACAACCCTGAAACTTGCTCCCCTTTACCGAAAACGCCTGGCAGGGTAAAGTAAGGTTAGGATTTGTAAGACGAAGTTGCAAAACTGCGGGAGACAGAAGATAAGCGTGTTTACCTTACGCTACTTAGGCGAGCATTGATTACTGCTCCACGACAAATTAATTCGTACGATAAGAAGCACCCATGTCTTTGATCAACAACTGTCAATTACTCAGTACTTTCTATTGATCGTATTAATGGATATTATGTAATCATACCAACAGCTATGGGGAAGCGGCGCTCAGTTTTTTCAGTACTAACAAAGTTTAAAGTGCTGGTGGCTACTGTGGTTAGAATACCATTCTAAGCTACAGAAACCCTCTGCCAGTCACCGCCACCACCAAAACCACCACCACCGCTGCCGCCGCCGCCGCCGCCACCACCACCACCACCACCACTGCCAATGGAGAAAAAATAAAACCTAATGTGTGACCAACTTACAATATTCATTCCTATCTTCAACTTGTCCATGCCGCCAGAAAAGCAGATGATGCATACGGAGTCGTAAACCACAAATGGACAAACTCTCAATGAAATGCAAATTCAACAGATTTATTGTGCGGTAATCACACAATTTTACCGTTTTCTCACTTATCTGAAGTGATTAAAAGCATGTCATAATTTCAACACCCAAGTAAACAACAGAAAATAAATACGGCGCCCAAAACAAAATTAAGAGGGGAAATAAATTAACGATTTCAGATATCAACCGATAAGATTAAAAACGAGAACACTTCCTTGAGGCTCGACAGCCTTGGCCATAGTAATAGCCACATCGAATAAAAATAATGAACACCGAAAATCGTCTTAAGGTGTATTAAGATATCACCTGCTTCGATTTGGTTTAAACACCATTAAATGAGTTTTTTCAGTCCTTCATGATAAGAAAGAGCATTGTGTTGCGTCGAAGCATTTATCCATGACACTAAGGCACAAAGCACCGAACTTTAAAAGACAGGGATATCCAGAGGCGGCTAATTTAAGGCCAATTTTTATACAATGCACAATGAAGAAAGAACAAGTAAAAATTAAGACAATGGTGTGTTGATTATTGACCATTGTTGCATACAGTAAATAAAAGGCAAGAAAAATGAAACGTATACAGAACAAAAACTTATAAGAAGTGGGCCTGGAAACATAATCTTGAAACTGTGAGCCATACTGGATTGTCTAATCCCAGAAGACAAGAAGAATTTATTCGAGTGTGATGTGGAGATACGGCGCACCGACAATTGATTCATATCATGACACACGTTAATGCTCAGTCGACGAAAATACAGTTCTATGGAAACTTAAAGATTAATAATTAATAAGGACCATCATCAAGACGGCTTTCATTAAATATTATTCGTTTAAAGCACGACGGGATATATTCTATTAAATTATATTTAAAGATCTATCAACATTCGCGTATCGTACGTAAAATAATTGTACTCTTGTCAGTACACATTCCTAGAGATGATAATATTGCGATGGGCATTAAACGTACAGGATGTGGGGATGCGGATGAACCTTCAGACTGCATAATAGGCGGAAAGTTTCCTAACCTGAGAGGTTCCCATGGTATGTATTAGATACCATTTTTCCACCCACGTCCGAAACAAAGATCTTGACAGACTTCCCACCAGATCACGCAAACAGGCCACACCAGGAGGCTCTGTGAAACTGTTCTCTCAATCAGCAATCAGCAATGAATGACTACATTATTAAGCCCCTTTATGTAACGGCAGAAATTACTTAGCAAAAAAAAGGGGGGTGAGAAAGTCGGGGCGTTGCTTGCAACAGCCTCCACAAACACTCTCTATTTGGTAAAGTCTTTTCCTTAAAATATTTCTTCAAAATGTCTGTCAAGAACTCCTTAAACAGCCAATAAAATTTAAAATATATGCAGATTAGAAATGTATAATGGTTATACGTTTGTAATCTTTATATATTTTATTGTAAGATAATTTTATCCTAATTTTAAAACGGGAGCCCTCCGCCATTACAATTTCCTTATAGATTTGTATTTTACCTGATGATGGGCGCTTCGCGCGACCCGAAACGTATCGTAATAAAAACTGGGAAATAAGGTGTTTTGTTGTACTTGTCCCTATAGATTAAAGACAGCATTAAAACGACGTTCGTTTTAATGTGTAATTTCGATGGCCAGATACATTTTGCTCCTTGTGAGGATTATGCACAAGCATATAACCAAAACAACATTATTTTCAAGAAGTTTGTACAAAATAAAATAATCTCAAAGGAGTATAAATATTTGCAATATAAAATATTTAAAATGTATACTGAGCCAAGGAAATGTACTATGCGACAAACATAATAAATTTTCAAGTTCTGATCAAAGCACATCGGAGTCCAATGACAGAAGTTTAAGAAACTGGAGAGAGGGCACTGGACAAATTAAAGTGAATGGGAATGGGAAGTTTTTTTTTTATTTAACGAGTTTCATTCCAAACTTAACGGAATTTAATTACTTAAACGCTAATATTTTTATCACGAATTCAAAAGTCTTTACAGATTTGAAAGGCCTAACTCGTATACAATTTAACAGTTCCGATGCGTGACACTGCCGGTCCCAGTCGGAGCATAGTCTAAGGCGTAGGCCTGCGGCCGTTCGCTTGCTGGGATTTTGCGTTCGAACCCCGCCGGGGGCATGGATGTCTATCTCTTGTGTTGTTGTGTGTTGTCAGGTAGAGGTCTCTGCGTCGGTCTGATCATTCGTCGAGAGGAGTCCTACCGAGTGTGATGTGTCTGAGTGTTATCGTAAAGTCCTGCGAACGGCGAAAGCCATGACCCGAAAACAGGTAGAAATTGCCGCATGAAAAAAAAATACGTGACATCCCGTTGTGTTTACAGGTTTGTTTTCAAGCAAAAGCAAAGAGCTCAACACGACTTCAGTTACTGGCAAAACAAATTATTTTTACAATAAAGGCTACATATTTCGACCTTTAACTCGTCATCATCAGGCTATTCTTATAAAATATATACGGAGGGAATTACGCAAACTGTAAAGTTTTCAATTCTCTTTACCGGAGAAGAGATTTTGCACCTTACATTGTTTATTATACAACATATTAAGTTATAACAAAATATATTGTTTGACAATAACCTAAACGGTATAAAAACTATTTTTATGACTTCTGCTGTGTTTTACTAGATGTTTTCAATATTCAAAGTTACATTTACTTTTTTACTAAATGTAACATTTTTAATAACCGGCGCTTAAAATTATTTTTAAAAACGCTTTTTATTTACTTAATAAGAATACCAAACTGTAAGTCTATATAGTCTATATATTAAATATATTATAAGAATAGCCTGATTATTGCCTGTTAAATATCGAAACATGTAGCTTTGTTGTAAATACCAGTGATTTTTTCACTAATAAATGAAGTTGCGATGGACGCCTTGCTCTTGATTGTAAATAAACCAACTTAAACACGTTTCTACTGATCTAACGCACATGGTCTAGAGGCGTTCACTGAAATTCACTGAAGAGCTGAAATTCACTGAAGAGCTGAAATTCACTGAAGAGCTGAAGACATTCTGTGATATTTTTCCTATTTCCCATCGGAAAGTAAATATCAGTACATTGTTTTCTCCAACATGTTTCGCCATTTTATGTTGGATAGCCCTGTGCTGGACACGGTTAACCATGTAACATTTCTTTTCAATATTTAGCTCACGCACGCACACACACACACAGATTAGCCGCGGGTGTTACAATATTCATTTGGCAGTCTTACCGTACCCCCTGACAAGATGATTCTGCAGTTTCTCTTCATGGAGTCATCTACCGCGAGACACAGCGCCTGTGTCAAAAAAAACACGTGAGGTTGACCACAGTGTTTGGATCCGTAAGAATGGGCCCAGCACTGGTGTCTGAAGACGCACAATTCAAAATTCCCATCCCGTACTAGAACACACACAGGCCTACATGTATATACTGTATATATGTGTACTCGTGTATCGACCAAGTGTTCTGTTAGGACGGAAGTTAAAAACGTCTATATAAGATAGTGTCAAAACCAAGACAAATAGAAATGTGACTGTCTGGCACCTTCTATATACATGATGCAAAAAACGCTTCGAAACTGCTCAAAATGTTGGTATCAGAGCCTCACAGAAAACACATTTCGACTACACCACAAAGATCAGCTAGTTTATGCTGTTCAGGGAATTGATCGATGTTAACTACATAAACCATACGTGAAACATGGATACAATGTATGGGAAAATGTACAAGTTCTAATGTTGAAGCAGGTGGTACATGCAGACCCCAATGGGCCTTAACAGGTTAACCTTTTAAAGACGAAGCGTATCTGTTTTATATAAGGACTCGGTGCGTACCGCGCTGTAAACACTCTCCACTTCGGTTATAAAAACCAATCTCTTAATGTTTTGTAAGGCAAAAGTTGCTGTTTGTTCTGAGATCCGTACAAAACACATAAACGCAATGTGGGCACCACGTAGAATTTTTTAATGTTAAACCTGGTGTTACGTAAAGTTACCCCTAGGCTTTAAAAGGTTAATATTCCATAACAAATGGAGCACACAAAACAGGGAAGGAACAGCCGATGTAATAATGATGCCATCTCTCAAATCTCCAAGAAAAGCTTTATTTTAGAAACCTGAAGTGAAGACAGACCCGAGTCGCAGACGTTCAAGTTTGAGGAACAAAATAATTTAGGCTCGAAAGGAATTGCATTTCCAAGATTTGACAGGAAGATTGAGGGCAGATATCTGATTGGTTATTTCATTTCACTGTTCAGTTGCATGACTAAATCCCTTCGAGAAGACAATTCCAAGTCAATGCCTGTAACTAAAATTCCAGTTAACTTGCTGTTAGATATTGTATCGTACGTCTATCAGACCAACTCTGCCACAACTGGTCTTCGTTACAGACACTCTGTCATAGCCTCTTGTACCACTACAATTTAACCTTGCAAAGCCAAGGGTAATTTTACGTACCACTAGCTTCAACATTAAGAAATTCTACGTTATGCTCACGTTGCGTTTATGCGTTTTGTATGGATCTCTAAAAAAAACAACGGTTATTTTCCTATAGAGCATTATCAGATTGGTTTTTATAACTGAGACGGAGTGTTTACTGCGCGGTAAGAACTGGGTCCTTATATATAAAACAGATATGCTTCGTCCTTAAATGGTTAATAAAGTACCTTACATTCTTAAGCGCATTGCTCTATACGCCGGTCGCGGGTTCTATTCCCGATGCTGTCATTGGAATTTTTCATTGACATAATCCTTCCGGCCACACTATGGCCCTGACGGCGACTCAGTCTCTAACAGAAATGAGTACCAGGAATATCTCCTGGGGCGTAAAGGCGGCCGGCGCATAGCGCTGACAACCGTGTCACTTTGAAGTGCCGAGTGTCTACAAATCCTGGGAGCCTCAACCTCCTGGATCCTTCAGGGCCTGTCCAGGCCTGTACAGGGATAGCTTGACCTTTACTTCTTACATTCGTAACCACAATCTCTACCCCAGTCACAGTACAATATGTTCAGTTTACTGCCTTCTAACAGAGTTGATCTAATCACTTTACTTGTTGCATTCCGCTGCGTTGGTTAAACAATTACTAGGCGTACAATACTGCGTTATTTTTACAGAGATAGTTTTATTGATAGACAAAAAATCAACCAATTAATATTGCATGCTTCGCCTCCACTGCATCATCACCAGGTTAACCAAGTTTGATTCAGAACACAGTAGTTTTTCCACTGGCTGTTCTTTAAAGATATTGCTAGCGATATATATACATAGTTAACTTACACCAAACTGTTCCATTTCTAAATTTACAAGTGTCAAATATAGCATAGGCGGCTAAGTCACAGCTGGGTTTATTGTGTTGCAATTAAATTAAGTTTACTACTAACCTTAATACAAAATATAGTGTAAAATGCTATCAATATATACATTTTTAGCTTAGTTCCTCTAAGGTAGACTGTGATGTGCTACAACATTCCACAGTTTAATGTTTCTCCCGACAAAATTAAAACACTCCTGTACTATTAGCAAATGAGGTTATTAGTACATTCACGTAGCCAGGTTATTAGTAAGAGTAATAGACAGATTCGTCACATTTAATTCTGTCTGTAGTTTACAGAAGGCACATGCTCCCAAAAGAACGGCGGACCATAGTTAATGTTAGAAGTGCATACATTGTAAGTAGGAATAGTTCGTTTGTCCGAACACACAAAAGTACTGCAGTCTTCAGTAGCAAGTATTTTATGAAAGGAAGAAACTACAAATATAAACAAAAAAAAAAAAAAAAAGGAAGCGAGAACGAAGAAAAGTAACGTAGCATGTCATTACTCAGCTATAAAGGAGGTGAATGGGAAAGAAAAGAAAAGCCCGTAGGAAGATGGAGGCTTTGTTTGTGTACAAGTGGTGAAGAAGCTGTTAGAAATGAATGTGGAAATACACCAATGTACCGTGTTTCTTCATTACAAGGGTACACTTATTTCCCGGCGATATGATATAAACTATACCATGCTTCCTTTTTTTATGGTCATTATTAGAGATTACTTTTGCAGATGCTGCATCTCCATCTTTATTTAAAAGGAACTCTACGTATAGAAACACAGCTTATGCGCAAGATGTGAAGTTGCATTCTATCCTACAGATACAAGCAGTAACCGTACATATCCATCTACAAAACCTGCATGTCACATAAGAAAAGGCAGTAATATTGACACACACCTGCGTGAGATTCTAGATTCCGACCTAAAACATTTATTCTCTGCTTAATATTTTTTGTCGCAAGACAGATTTGTGTCCACGTATGGGGGAAAAGAGATGTGTATACAGGATTTTTGTGGGGAGACCTGAGGGAAGGCGGCAACTTGGGAGACCCAGGCGTAGATGGGAGGATAATATTAAAATGGATCTTCAAGAAGTGGGATGGAGGGCATGGACTGGATTCAGCTGGCTCAGGATAGGGGCAGGTGGCGGGTTCTTGTGAATGCCGTAATGAACCTCCGGGTTCCATAAAATGCGCGGAATTTTTGACTAGCTGAGAAACTGTTAGCTTCTCAAGAAGGCCTCTGCTCCACGGAGTTAGTTAGATTTGTGTCCCGTTGTCTCAAGTACAGCGAACAGTTCATTTTCTTCAATCAATAAAATTAAAATTAAAGATATGCACGAAGGCGTGTACTCGTACTTCAGACTGGAATACACAGACTCCCTGTGACTTTATCCTATGCTATTTACTGAACACGGTATAAGAGTAAAGGTCATCCCATTACATACCAAACAGGCATACAGGGGAGGTGCAGGTATGGCTTTATCCATACTCGACTCCGCCGCTAAAATTGGGTGAGTGGTAGGCGCCACGCCCCGGCCGCTTTATCCTCGGGAGAGGGAACCCGTACCCACTGCACAGAGAGCTGGGTGGACCTCTGAACCAGCACTGACGGATCAGAAAAATCTCGCCCCTGCCGGAGTTCGATCCTCGGACCGTCCAGCCAGTAGTCGCTATACCGACTGTGCCATCCCGGCCACCGGACACTATATAAAGTACGGGTTATTCGCTTGGGATTTACGTAACATTAACTGAACCTGAAGTAATGACAAATTATTTGTTAATCACAGCTCCACTAGTGTAACAATCGTGTAACGCTTGTACGTCTATATTATATCACCCTTTTGGATGCACTGTAACAAACAAACAGGGAATTACCGGCAAAATCGGGTTGTACAAACACATATACACTGACATCAATGGAACATGACAAATAAATCGCGTTCTGCATTAAACTCCATATTGTTGATAGGGCTGATTTGAGACAAAACACAAAAATAAAAGCATTATATATTATGTGGTCCTATACTAACTACCACGCAAAAAGGTAGGAAGGAAATGTACGGGAGAAAGAAGGGTTAGATAGTACAGCAGATACAAATATATAGCTTCAGTTATTTTCGCGTTGTATATAACATACGAAATCATAAATACAGTGGCATTATACATAAACCATAAGTTATACAAAACGGTTACAAAAAGTTGCACTACATCTTAATAAGTATTACATTTTTGTTATTCTAGAGCAATTACTTTAGTTTGCTTTTAGCAAATGGATGAGGGTTGAGTTTGTCTTTACGCACAAATGGAAGTATATTAAAATAATTATAAAATTAAATTCGTGTACGTCTTTCAGTGTCAGTATCAAATTTCATCAGAATTTGTTCAGTACTTTCGGAGACGAATGGATTAAAGAATAAACAGGGGAACAAGAAAAATACGTACTATTATGATTTCGTTTTGTCACCTTATGCAATAAACGCTAAGACCGCTTAATAACTAACATGCATAAATCAAATTAAGGAACCGCTCTTAACGTCGGCTTCATCCTCTTCATAAAACCCTTTCTTAATTCCAATCCGATATATCAAATATTCTTCGTATTACAGCTCTAAACTCGTTATGAGAACATCCATAAATTTTCATTTAAAGGTTGAAGTGGAATAGGGGTTCACACAACAGGTACCTGCCAAAATAAAATTCGCCCGAAAATACGTATCATAGGCCACTGAGTATCAAGTTTGAGCCAGACATTTTCAGTGATTTCCGAAGTGAATCATGCAAACAGAAATAAAGTTATAAAACCCTCATTACGCGTCCATTTTATGCACTTTGTGTAGACGATAACTGAAAACGTGAATGGTTTTCGAGAGGGTGTAATTTATTTCCACGAAACGTCAATAGCTACGAACTCTTTTTCTTTGTGGTCATTCAGGAGGGGAAAAAAGGAAAGGGACAGCCATATCGAAACGGTATTGCAAGATGGCCGACGTTAGAAAATGCCTTGCTGAAATGAAGTTCTCGAAAGAAAGGAAAACACTTTACATTCTTGGCGTTACGTGGGCTACATGAAAGGCAAATGTTACACAGAAGAGTTGCGAGTACAGAAACAGCTTTCTATCCCACAGTGGCTCCGAACTAATTCGGGGAGGCAGGGTGTGGTGCTCCATACAGTATAACCCAAGCCACAGAAGGACCGATAATTGCCACATTTTCACAGTAAAACCCACCACAAGGAAGCCATTAAGGAACGCAGCAATATAAAGTGTCATCCGCTTCTTGGTTTCACTTTACATTATGGAGCTCAACTTGAACTAGCAGACCGCTAAGCAAACACAAACATGTCACATTAGTTACACATTCTGTGAATAAAATATCGGCAGGTAACAAAAACTAATGCCGTTAAGAATAGATCGTTTTAAGGAAAGACTAGTCACTCAACTAATCAAAAAATTCCCCGTCCTTTACTGAATCCCACGATTCATTGCCGTGTTTAGGAGGCGCCACCATTTGTCTCTGCCATAAGCCACATATATCCAGTCCATACCCTCCTACTCGATTGTAAAGATCCATTTCAATATTATCCCCACCTATGCGTATGCCTCGCAAGTAATCTCTTTACCCTCCAAAATTTTGTGTGCATACCTCATCAATCTTGTAAGTTCTACGTAACATCCCCATTCTTAACTACGTCATTTTAGCAATACATGGAGACTAGAATGAATTACGAATATAATTTTCTTCAGCCTCCAGCATCAGCGCCTTGTTCACACAAAGACATATAAAAATAATGGCAATGATACTGAAAACGAACAACGATACTAACACACGTGACTACTATATTCCTCATTCTTATTTACTTATTCAGTTATGTAAACGTTGTCTGATAAAGCAATATGGGGTTCAATCAGACCTGAAATAATTACCACGAACAACAAAACGGGGTCCTGTAAAAAAAAGTACGTGGACTTGTTCTGTGCGGTGATAAATAGGCATGGCACACACAAAACAGATTAACATACGATTCCAGATCTCTACAACAAATTCTACAGTACATCACTAGTGTTTCCATTTAATGGTATCGATCCCGTTGTGTTCAGTCAGTTAAATAAAAACATACCATTCCGTCTAACTCAACACTTTTTAATTTCTTTTTAACGCTGAATATTTCGATCGATATCGATAACCATCAGATGTTTTAGCAAATCCCTAAAAATAAGGTAAAATGTTGTTATTTTGTGAGATCTTTCAAATACCACAAGGTATACATTATAACAAAATTGCAACTTTAATAGTATCTCATGCAGCGTCCTAAAAACATAAAATAATAGAGTCGCTGGAACTAGCATCCTAAAAACATCACACAATACTGCGGTGATTGGTGCAACTTAGAAGCTGCATGACATACCAATGGTACAATTTAATTGTAATATATACCTTGTAATATTTGAGAGATCCCACAAATACCAACATTTTTACCTTGTTTTTAAGGATGTGTACAAACGCCTGGTGATGATTGATATTGATCGAAACATGTAGCATTATAAAGAAATTAGAAAGTGTTGTGTTAGAGGGAATAGTGTGTATTTATATCACTAGTGTTATATCACTGTACATCGAAACCCGGAAGAGTGAGTATTCCAAAAATATCACCACAGTACCTTGAGAACTGCGCCAACAGTGCAACTACAAAACAGCTTCACTTCAGTACAATAAGTAAATAACAAAGCAATTTTTTTCTACGGCGCAACAGCCCCTAGCGTGCCAGGGCCTCCTCATTATCGTGACTTCGCCATGACACCACATTCGATAGGACTCCTCCGGACCAGTGATCAGCCCTACGCAGAAACCTCTACTGACAACACACAACACTCATGAGACAGAGACAACCATTCCACCGGCGGGATTCGAACCCGCTGTCCCAGCAAGCCAGCAGCCGCAGACCCACGCTTTAGACCGCGCAGGCACCGGGATCGGCAACCACAAGCAATACGTACGTGGGGGAGGGGGGGGAGTCAGTTTTCATCCACTTTAATTACATTGGCATCATCATTACTATACAGCCTTTTTGAACTTCTATTTTAATGGCAAACGGACGTTATTACTGCAATAATTTTTATATTTCAGTATTTTGTTCTAATTATGGCAGTTTTCCGCCGGAACTAGTCGCGAAAAATAAATTACGTATTTATATACAACGAAAGCCGTCCTCACAACTTATTCTTTATTTATTAACAGTTAAAAATTGGCAACATGTTTCGACCACCTAGGCGGTCATCATCAAGCCATAATAAAAATGTAACAGGAAAACAGTCCTTGCCATTGAGATCTCAATTGACATTACAGGTCACCGTACGCATCATATATATAACCAAGTAATATAAATATTTAAAACTACGAAAAATATAAAAATATGAAAAAGCAATATTTGAGGATGGACAGATCCAATAGTACAGTCACACTGTAATAACTATGAGAGTTGCGTAAGACCCTACGGGTTTGCATGGAGCAAAGCAGCAGTGGAAGTGGTGTCAGCTGTATTTTAACCTGAACAGATGAGGTATAGTCAGTTGAGATGTATAGCGGCGTGGAGTTCTTCAATGTATGCTTGGCGATGAAATTCTCCTAATAGTAGTGCTAGCTGTAAAAACGGTATATTTTAATTAATTACGTGACGGGTTCGGGCAGTCCTATTACGGTATTAAGAAACTATATTAGCAATAACTTAACCTTTTAAAGTCTAGCGGTAACTTTACATACGACCAGGTTTAACATTAAAAAATTCTACGTGGTGCCCACATTGCGTGTATGTGTTTTGTACGGATCTCAGAACAAACAGCAACTTTTGCCTTATAAAACATTAAGAGACTGGTTTTTATAACCGAAGCGGAGAGTGTTTACAGCGCGATACGCACTGAGTCCTTATATAAAACAGATACGCTTCGTCTTTAAGGGGTTAATATGTATGTAAGTTGAATGTATCGTAAATTTTGGAGTTGTATATGTTCCGGGGGTTTCCCCAGAATTATGTATACGGTGTTGATTATCGATAAACTTCCAAATTGTGCTTGACCAAAACATATGGTAAAATAATAAGAAATACTTTACCACACAGGCCTAACGCAAAAGTATGCTGTATTAACCAGGTTATTAAGACTCAATCAACTTATATGATTTAAAGATGTCGTTTCATGTGTGTTTTTCATTGGCAAGTACAATCTAACTTCTTTTGGTTCGGAACAGAAACTTCTCAGTCTCGGAAGGACTCTCAAGCACCCAGTTTTCTTCTCACAGGAGAAGCCAGACAAAAGAAAGTAACGCTGAACAGCTTTAAGATGCAGCACCTCTTTATCAATAAATTTTTAAACACATCCCCAAATAGTCGAATACAAATATTACGACACTTTATTTATATTCCAAGTCTAAATTATGACTTCTTAAAACAATATCGTGAAAAAGGCACTCTAGATATCTAGAAGGGCACTAGTATCTGAAACTGAGTGTACAGATCTCTCGTTCCTTCGACTTCCTGCTCAAGAAAACCACCACCCAACAAAGCTTATCGAGGGCGCCCGACTTTATAAACGACAATCGGGAGAACATGACACTTTGAGGTCATGGTCTAACGGTGTTCATTACGCGCAGTACAGCCACATTTGGCCTTAAAACTCCCGCAAAATACTGACTTAAAGCTTCCATTTATATGAACCAATTCACTCTTCCAACAGATTCGAGGCGGCTACTCAAAACAGTACAAGTCTAATCTGATGTTCATATGCCATCCTCCGATTCCCCTGAATTTAGTAGACATATCATAAGCGGAAGCTTGCCCAATAGCGTAATTCCTTCAACGCCATTATCAGTCATATTCACGTCATTAAAAGGCAAACTTGTAACCCTGTTTTTTTTTTAAATAAGCACTAAGACATGAAGCCGTCTGGGGGGTGAAATACCGTTTATTTGTACGTATTCTTAACCTCGTTACTAAATGAAAGTGAGTGGTCACCTTAATGCCCCAGGCCTTCCTCCGGCCTTTTGCCCTGGAAAACGGCCAGCGATACGCACCGGATAGGAGGCAGAGTGGTACCCAGGGCCAGTCTTGGTGCTGTAAAGATGATTAAAATCTCTGTCTTTGCCAGAAATCGAACCCGGAGCCCTGGTCGACCAGCACGCATTGTTAGTATATTGCCATGGTAACACACGATTTCAATTGTTTAGCATCCATAAATAATTACATTCTACTACTTACATATGGTGCTACACGTTTCACGGCGGATATCCACAAAAACAGAATCATGTCAGACCGGACGGGGTCGACGCTTTTACAGGCTATTCGCAGGTAAAGAAAACGGATGCAGGATAATTCCGAACAATACTATCTTCAATTTTTGAAACAGTGTATGTCAGAATAATGATCTGATCTTTGTTCCTGATGTTGAACTACCCAAAGATACAAATATGTAAAGAATTATAAATATAACCATTGTTTCGTGCTGGTCTAAAGTAGGCCTTATCTGTTTGTGTGGGGAAGAAAAGAGATCCGAGGCATTTGAAACCACAAGGCCGAACTAAGAGTGCTAACGAAAATACATGTCCCAAGACATGTAAAAAATACATAACAAGAACTCCAATCTTTGTCCTCTTTATCTTTTACAACTGAAGCAAATCAGAGACGTTGTTACGGACTGTTCAGGTTCAGCACGCATTAACGAAACAAGACACTTTCAAATTAAGCCCGACAAGTTCAGTATAGACCATCAGTATCAAATTTAATTGAAACTCGTTACGTGATTTTCTATACGAAAGCACAGTGACAGACAGGCAGCCACTAAAAAGTACATCCTCGTAGAAATCGTTTCCCAATTGTTCGTTTACGTAGTATAATGGAATAATATATAACCAATGCTCTTCCAGCTATCCGACAGATATTCTATTTTGGCTGCCTCTGTCACTCTCTATGGCACTCTGGATGCTTCAGTCCTGTGATTACATCTGATGAGACAAATGGTGAATAATTAGTGCTTTGAGAGACACGTAAAACCATGTAATTAGACACAACACAGACAGGCTCTTCAAACTGAAATATGTAACAACTCTGACACTTGAAAGGCTGAAAAGTCGATTGAAGTTAATCGATATATTTGACGTGCTCTGCTAGTGGGTTGTCTAATTAATGTTGTGGAGATTGGTGCAACTGACGTTTCAAATTCAGTTTCACAAAATTCACGAGAACTAATCGCACAATTGTTTGTATGGTTACATGCCAGTATGTAGCGTTTATTGTAGAGTCGGACGGCAGGTGCAGTACGAAAACAAATGATAACCCGAATTTATAGACTCAGTTCTGCAGTACCTGCTATGATTAAAATTCCTTAGGTTCCCGGATCGAAACCCGAAGTCGGTTAAGTGACTGACATTCTTCCTTCATAGTACGTACCCATGAAGATTAAATTTACAGAACATAATTCTGCCGGGTGTTTGTGTGTGGGTGTAAAACTTGGACTCTCATATTAAATGGATTGGCTATGGAGCCATTAACTTAAAAAAAAAGAACGGCTTTGCTCCATGTATTTGCAGTTTAACTCGGTTATAACGTCACGAAAGGGACTGAATATTTTGTGTCGTTATAAAAGAATGTTCTTATAACCTAGGAGTATAATGTTACGATTAACAGTGAGAGATTAATTAGTACCACAGAACATCTGACGTTATAGGCGAAGTGTCGTATAAACCGAAGTCGTTATAATGGGGTTCCTCTGTAGTCACTTAGCTAGCTAGCCAGCCACAGTACACACAAGCCAATGGGAGTACAGTATTCTAAAATACTGACCGTATTTTTAATCGTATCACTAAGCATGGCAGCTGTCATGACAGTTTTATCGTACAGCAAGCCTGCATCCGCCGGTAAAGCAGAATCCGCCTCTCCCCTGAAGTTCGGCTGACCGTATTTCAGCGAAGTGGCTTGAAATGCTGGCCTACAGCTTGTAATGAGGCCTCCCACATTGAGAAATGATTTCTCGACACACGCCGGAGCTCTGTTCTTGATATATTAAGAATTTTTCTTCGAAAAGTATCTTTAAATTTGCAGAAGGAATTTGGATTATTCACACAATCCACCTTTCAGTGTCCCGCACAAATAACAATCACACAGATCCAAGCCTGGAAACCTATGACGTCATAATTCGAGAGTTGCCAACCGTTCGCCAAATACCTACTGTGGGCCAGCCACTGAGAATTTCGCTCTGTGGGCCACAGTACAGTTTTCTTATCCTTCTCTACAGAATGGTGTTAGAACTAACCAAACTTCGGAGTAAAAAATTTATTTTTGCTTCGGAAAACAGTGGCTCTACTATTTTGTGTGCACACACACACTACACACCAGACACCGAATTGAGGGTCCCGAAAAATAACTACATTTTAACTGCAAGGGAATTTCAAGTACACACAAGTCTTTATTCTGGCTTCTTATTTATGTAATGCAGAAGAATTGCAGATGAACACTCGTTGTTCAACAACACACACACACATGCGCAGTCCACTTGCTGTGTATGACACATATGCAACACGACAGACCGTACATCTCATGATCCAGAGCTAGCAAGGCGGGCTCCACAGCTTCGCGTTTGCAAAGTAACATCGCATTTTCTTACGCTAAGGGACACGATTGAACATACGCCCTGTATGATATTCTGTATATTCTGACAGTTTCTATTACAATAACCCCCCGTCCCATTGTCGCCTGTAGGATCTCCCCTCAGTAGGTTAGAAATGTTTAAACTGGAGATGTAGTTTTAAGCTGTTATGGAACCCGAATACTGTACATTATGTTCAACGCCCGACCACGAGGCGACTCGAC
The DNA here is from genome assembly GCA_013340265.1 of Coptotermes formosanus. Lineage (NCBI taxonomy): Eukaryota > Metazoa > Arthropoda > Insecta > Blattodea > Rhinotermitidae > Coptotermes > Coptotermes formosanus. The sequence goes on along the minus strand of BLKM01007528.1, from coordinate 19,219 downwards.
TACTTCACAGTTTCACAATCTCTTGCTTCCGGCTATACTCCACAATAATTCTACCATCAACACACGCACATAATAAGTGGTCCCTTCCTCTGGGATTTCCACGTATATGTTCCTTCTTTCCACGTTAGCTTAAATGCGCCAGCCGTATCGCCCTCCCTAATTTAATCACGCTAACAATCTTCCTCACTGATTATTCTCAAGTACCTCACAGCCGCAATCATCATCATCATCATCATCATCATCATCATCATCATCATAGCGTCCTCACATGAATGAAGCGTACACATCACAATAAGAAATGCGTGTAGGCGGGTAGCTCGTTGTACTCAAACCTTCTGTCTGCTTGCCACCGTTTTTTTTTTTTTTGGCATTCAAAAACCGTTTCTTTCCACTTCAGTTTCATGATCGGTTGAAGGCTAATTCACACATACTATGCCGTGCCCATGCCGTTCTCTTGCCATGCCGTGTCGCTAAAGGTTTAGATTGTGTCGTTCCCACATGATTTATAAAGGGCGACAGTGTTTAATTCACACATGCCATGCCGCGCCCATGCCGTGCTCAGATCATGCATCTTCGAAAGTGACTTCTCAAGGCCACGGCACAGCACGGCATGGGCGCGGCATGGTATGTGTGAATTAGCCTTGCTCTTGGCTTATTACGATCTCAGATGGGTGCAAAGCTAAATTGCTTCCGCGAAGTACGCTGATCCGAGAAGAGTCCTAGTCTGCTGGTGTGTTCTTGTGTGTAGACCGGATACCCTCTGGAGATAACAGCCGAATCGCTTTCTTTTAACAAACAAACCGTATTATCATCATCATCATCATCTCCTTTATGCAGGGTATTCACACTTATATACCGGAAACAACCACGTACACAGTGTTGCAGCTATTCTGCGCGTACCGTTAACGATGCATATAACGCTGTCTCCATTATTAAACTGTATTGTGCTTCTACATTAGCACTTTCCGATGTACCGGGGGTGCCAAAAAATGTATACACAATTTAAGAAAGGAAAAAACTGTATTAAAATTGTAATACTCAATATATACCGATAACAAAAGATGAATAGAAGTCACGTTTGACTTCTGCAATTACAAGAGGTGCAGCGTCTAGACACTTCTGATTACGGCAAACTACTGCTTCAGCAACGTTGACCAAAGTGTCCACGTGTATCGCTGCGCATGCCGTTTCAATTTCTTCCCGAAGTGCCGCCAGTGTAGCCGGTTTTCTACGGTACACCACATCCTTTAACGTCCCCCATAGGTAGAAGTCAAGGGGTGTTAAGTCAGGAGAACGTGGGGGAAACTCAACCGCACCTCTTCGTCCTATCCATTGTCCGGGCAAATTCTCATCGAGGTAAGCTCTCACGTCTCGGTGGAAGTGCGGTGGGGCGCCATCTTGTTGGAAGTAAAAGCGGTCAATCCCAACAAGTGTATGAATTGCAGGTAAAATGGATATGTGTAGCATGTCTAGGTACACTTGACCAGTAACGGTACCTTCAAAAAAGAATGGTCCAATTAGTCCCCTTAATGACAGTCCACACCAGACGTTGAGGACCGGTAAATTGACTTCTTTTTCCACACGAACGTGTGGATTTTCTTGAGCCCAATACACACAATTATGTCGGTTCACTGTTCCGTTCAATTTAAACTGTGCTTCATCAGACCAAACCATTTTCCCCACAAACTCCTCATCCTCTCGTACCATGTTTTGGAACTA
>BLKM01007528.1:0-12500 GCA_013340265.1 Coptotermes formosanus | reverse complement strand
CCAAAAAACCTTTGTCGCCCCTGTGTTGAAATTAACAAGCTGCTATCAACGAAATAACAGAAGGATAAACTAGAAGTATGTTTATTGTTAAGGAAATTGCCTTATCACCCGTCGGATTATCTTACATGTGCACCGAGCGTAAACCCCCTGACTGGCGCTGCTTTTAAGCACCGTATGAGCTAACCGATCTTTTCGGTCGACCATCCTACAAATCCCACTTGATCATGCCAGAAACAACAGCGATTAATACAGGAACAACCTACTGATATTCAAGCCAACTTAGACTGAAACTGAGATAATCGAAACAAGGAGAGGTTGTAACGAGACAACGTTCACAACACCTACGATACAAATTCATAATCTCCATGTACGTGCATCAGTTCATATAAAAGCAATAAATCACCAACTAAATGCATAATGTGTACTATTATACAAAAACACTAATCACCAGCAAATGCATAAAGAGAGTTTTATCATCAATTGTAACACACTCCTACATGTTTCGACCTTGCTGGGTCATCTTCAGGGAGAACTTTTTTGTTATCGTTACACTAAGGTTGCACTGTATAGTTGAGTGAGAATGTGCTGTTGACTGTGTACTGCGTTGTCTTTGGAGGCGTGAACTCTCTGCGGTACCGGCCTGCAGGCCGGGACCGCAGAGAGTTCAGAGAACTATAAAGTGCAACCTTAGTGTAACAATAACAGAAAAGTTCTCCCTGAAGATGACCCAGCACGGTCGAAACATGTACGAGTGTGTTACAATTGATGATAAAACTCTCTTTGTGCATTTGTTGGTGATTAGTGTTTTGTATAATATAGTGCACGGACATGGAACACATTAAATTTGTGTACTGCCATATTCGCTACTAATATTACTGCTTCCTACATGTTTCATCCCCGCCGGGTCATCTTCAGGGAAGGTGACCCGGCGCGGCTGAAACGTGTAGGCGGAACTAACATTAGTAGTGAATATAGCAGTACACATCGTGCATTTAGTTGGTGGTTTATTGCTTTTATTTGATACAAATTTTTGTTCACCATGTAACGTGAAGTGAGGTTCCCCTTATTCAGGAAAGGACGCCTGAAACACGGCGTCACGTTGGTGTATAGGGATCAGGAGGGGTCGAGTTTAGTAGCAATGTAAACTCTGCTGTCGTAAAAGTCTTCGTAGGGCACGGCGGTACGTCAGCAAATAAAGCAAAACGTACTCAAAGTAAACCGTGTCGGCACTGGTAGAACTGTCCCCTCAATACGGCTGCAACATGTCTCTCTCTCTAACTTTCCAGATAAGTGTAAACACGATCTAATCCCTTAGGACAGCTATGGAACTGGGTCACAAGGCTCCAAGTATCAAAATTTTGTGACAGATGCAATCAAGTGGAGTTTTCAATTTTTTACCCCTTTCTCAACACTTCTTCATTCCAATTCTCCTTCTTTGATTCCCAGTCTCCTTCACGTTACTACTTTAATTCTTCTCCTCTCCTCCTCCTCTTCATCATCCTCCTCTTACCCTGTATTCTTCTACACTACACGGAACTGTTCCGACCTACAGTTTGTTCTTCAAACGGTTTTGCTGCGTCTATATTTCTGCATTGAAAATGGCACTCACTTTTCTTGCTCTCTCCCAAACAAACAAAAGAAGGGGTAGTTCCGTCGGTAAATTGGCTCTTTACGGGTTTCGACTGCTGGCCACAGTAGGATTTTTTCCCTTCGTCGCCAGGTGAAACGGCCTTCTATCCAACTGCGGTTTTCTCCTTTGAGGCAAAGCAGCCGAAGCACCTACCTGATCACTCACTCCCACATAACTATGAGGATGTGTCTATATCGTTGTCTTTTATGAACTATTCGCTTGAGACGTAGACGGTTAATCACAAAACAAGATATTTACTTTCTCACAGTGTGTAATTTAACCCATTTGTTTTGTGTTCAGATACAGTGGATAATTTCTGTGTATTGTACCACATAAAAAGCTTTTTGAGGCCCAATTTATAACAGGTTCATCAACTTCAAAACAACAGATATTAAAATAACAAAAAAAGAAAAATCAAAATATACACTACAGAAGTTTGTGTATTTAGAGATACAAGGCTTCATATGAGGTCTTAAACCAAGACCAGTTTCAGTTCAGGTTTATGCCATCAACGCCTTCAATTCACTGTGAGAAAAAAAACGGTATTTATAAGGCAGAAGACTAAGTGTGCCTCTAAGCGAATTCTGGATGTTAAAAAGAACTGATAACACTCCCAAAGAGAACTTCGGCCAGGAATCCCAGTCGAAAAGAAAAACATTAACAAACTCAATAAAAGTTATCGAAAAGTTTGCGCCATCCGAAAGTAATGGTGCACAAAATGTAGGAGCAACTGTCAATTATAGCTGTCAAGAACCACTAGACAGCTTTTAGTCATTCTTTGACTCATCCAGTTGCAGACCTACTTACCATTATGGTTATTTTATTGGAACTTGTTAAAGTTCCAATAAAATAACCATAATGCTAAGTAGGTGATCTTCCTTCCCTCACGGTGTGTGGCCACTTATACACATAACCTAAAAATCTCAAGTAACAACAATATTACAGTGAGAACCAATCAAAATTCAAAATCATAACCACATAAACGCCCAGATGCTCCATCCATAAAGCAAGAAATCATAATATCCGTACTAGAACAACCAGAAAGACAACGAACACACTAGAAACACCACAATCACGATCATATACATACAACAAATTCTGTACACACCAATCATAATATCTATCTAGAACCACGAGAAAGACAGCCAATATAATAGAAAAATTAGTCACGATCTTATACATACTACAACAAATCTATACCCACTAGTCGCCACACTGGAAAAGATCACCAAACCACGAAGCCCGCATGTTTTAAACAATCTTATAACGAATTCCAGTTTTATTTTATTCCATAACCTTTTCTTAACTTATGTAAAACTGAGATCTCGGTTACTATGAATTTTGCCTTTTACATTTTTTATATGAAAGGCCTGATGATGACGGTAAAAATCAGTTGAAACATGTAGCCTGTATTATAATAAAAGGACTATGCGGTTGTGGTGACGGTAATTCATTACCGAATACTGTCAGTTAATATTCGTTATGACTGTACAGAATATAAGGACAGGTGGTCGAACATCAGGCCAGCCAGAAATCTGTTACTAAACATGTCCTTACCCAATTACGTAACACACGTGACACACCACGCCATTACAGTCGAACCACCGGTTCGTTCCTACAGTTGTGTAAATGACTGCTGTTAGGTTTCACTGAATTAAAATTTGTGTCACAGCTTAAAAAAAATCCACATTCTTGCAATGGCTAACCACCTAAGCTTCACTACTGTTCTCACTTAAAAATTCATATGGCCAACATAACTATGTATTTTTTATTACGCAAGTCACTAGTAAAACAGATTCCACGCACCTGATGTGAGACATCTTACCGGTGTTTAACATTACAATTGTGCCAACCGAAAGCATACATACAGAGTTACAAGTCACTTGAAACACACTTAAAAATCTGAAGTTCTATGACGCTGTATTTACAAGATATTACAGATATAAATTTTATGTTCTTATTTTGCAAAGGAAAGAGTCTTAGTAGCCCAGCGGGTAAATAAAAAGGACAGCAGGAAATTACATAATTAAAAGCGGATACAAATTCTTTCAATGACATAACATAATTACACACGTAGACAACTGAGTAAATAAAGACAAAAATAAATTGCTAAAATAAAGTGTAATAAGAATATTCAAAATTAAAACAATTCCGTACAGAAATGGTAACATTAACAGGTCAATAAATAAAAGACTAAGTACCTACATGCGACCGTTTAAAGGTCCACACAATGCCTTCAACTTCAAACTAGAAAGAAACATCTTTCTTCTTAAGCTCTTTGGATATATTCATAAGGGCAGAGAGGCTCAGGGTATGTCTATTGTCAGCTGTTGCCATGTTATCATTAATGACTCGAGCCAGATAACATCTGGGGCTTCATGAGGCAGCTCTATATCTTGATATGAAGAAACGGGCGTTACGTATTGAATTAAAACACCACCCTTACAATCTACACGTCATGACACCATCCATGGGAGTTAATTATCGTTTTAAAACATCAGAGGCACGGACTGCATCATCACACAGTTTGTGTACACAGGGAATTCACACGGGGAAGCCGTACTCATCACTCTACACCTGCATAATATCTCTCCCTACAGCTCAGCTGACTCCGATGATTATTAGTTTTCTGGAATGTCACACCGTGTGGTCTGTTAAACGAATATGGCTTACGGACACTTCGGAGGAAGAAGCTGTCTCCATCTTCAACGCAGAGGATGGCGAGCGGTTTCGCCCGAAACGTCGGTATTTATCTCCCAACTACACAGCGTCACATCGCACACAACGGTGCACATCGGTCACCGCCATGACAAAATTGCACCCTGATTTACATTAATTTAGGATAAGCTAAATATTTTGTTCGTATCAACTCACATAATAATGTTTATTGTTGTTGTTGTTGTTGTTGTTGTTGTTATCTCCTTTATGCAGGGTATTGACACTTACATACCTGAAACAAACCATGTTTCTAGGGTATACAGTGTCGCAGCTATTCTGCGCGTACTGTTAATGGTGCATATAACGCTGTCTTCAATATTAAAGTCGTTTGTGCTTCTACATTAGCACTTTCCGCAGTGTGTGTGCTGTGCCCAATATAGCTGTTTTCTGCAGTTCCTTGATATCGTGCTTTCCTGGTATGCTGCTCAAGAATTTTCTGAAGGATTTTGAAATATTATTATTTACGTACTTTACATGACAGAATATATCAATTTGATGCACTTTTTGTCATTAATGTGTTTTTGGGCTCTAAATCTTGTCCATCTACCATTGACATTATTGGTCTTCGAGTTCCCACTCGGAACCTCCGAGAGTTCCCTTTATTTCACATTAGTCCAGCCTCCCAAAATTGTCCCTCCGCCAGGTGTGCCACTGCGGCAAATTCAGTTTGTAATAAATTGGATATCTTCAGAAGGCAAATTACCACACTCAGCCAGATGTGATATTATTTTATTTCAACATTATAAGGTGTCCTAATTAATTAACTATGTATTCTTTTACCCGTTTTTTGTTTATTTGTTTCTTTGTTTTGTTGTGTCTGTTTCATTTGTGTCCTGTTCATTGTCCGTTGTTATTTGTGTGGTGCTGTTACTGTAATTGGCCATCTGGCTGTTGACTCGGCACGTTAATAAACTAGAATTGAATTGAATTGAATTGAATTGAATCGAATTGAATTATTGTTATTACTATTATTGTTATTATTATTATTATTATTTAATTTTTACTTGAATACATGTTGGTGCTAATCCTGTTACTGGTCACTAGGATGTTAGCTCGGTGCTTTAATGAGCAAGAACTGAATTAAATTAAATTGTTACTATTAAAGGGGAAAATGTTCAGCCCTAACCCTAAGCAAAATTTAGCTAAGGTGAATTGAGGGCGTAGATATTTACCTCCACTGATTCTATAACTCTACACTATATGGAGTTGACAGTCACCTAAAGCTCCGGCTCCTTTCGTCTCCGATAATAATTCCACCAATTTCGGGCTCCCAAATCATTGTGGAAATACTGGAAAAACAGAAGTACCTCTGTCTGCCAGAAGTCGAACGTCGGTAGTCCAGCCTTAAGCCGTACCAATTCAGCTATCGCAGCTCCAATTTAACAGCACAGAACTATATATTATTCTTGCTTGTACCATTTCTCTCAGTATCTAACTTAATTTGCACATAATCACAAACTTGCGTTCACTTTTTTAACTATTTGATTTATCGAGTTATTATCTCGAACGTAATCCCAGTCGCTTTTCTCTCCTGCAGGTAGTCTTAACATAATATTGCATACCGGTGTCGAAAGGTACCCGGTTCAAATCTCTGCCGCAATACCAACTAACCTGAGATCCTCTGTCGTTTCCTCTGTCCCACAACAAAAATTCCGGTGGAGTAAGGCAGGGGTGCACAAATCCTGAGCACAAGTCGCCATGATGACTACACTTTTACGGTGGCGCCTAATTTTTTTGGGCCCTTAGTATGGTACCTGCGTCATGTTACCATTCTGGCGCGTAAAATTTTAAGATGTCGCCTAGAGTCCATCTTAAATCACACCACTTCTGCTTCCTTCTAGACATAATTGTTAAATAAACTATAAGTAAGTAAATAAATACATAAATACAGATTTATGTACATTATTCAATTTTATTTGTAGGCCTATTCACGTAAGCATAAAACACATCTTTCAATCGTAGTCGTACGTTATTAATGTATGACGTACGTGATTATCAGTTGATTGATTTTTTCTGCCCGTCCTCAGCCATTTCCAGCATTAAGCACGTCACATTTCGCTTAGGCGAACTGGTCTCTCTGGTCTGTTCTTAGATGTCGTTTTAGAAGTTTAGTGACAGTAAACAGTCTCTTGATAGTTGGAGCTATCCGTTACTTTTTTCAACAGAAAAAAAATTATAAGTGAACATTGGGACACAGTAAAAAAGAATGTGAAAAGGACCATAGAAATCAAGAACAGGATCAAGAAATAAAACCTTTTACACAGTCCGATGGGGAAAATAAATTTAAGAAATTTCGGATCGCAGCTAGTGATGTAAAATTCTCGGGAATAATCTTTGGCGAGAATATTCTCGAGAATATTCCCGAGAATATTCTCTGACCCGAGAATTTTCTGTTTCCCTATCAGAAAACACGTAACCACGAAACAGTAACATTATTGTTGTGCATAATTGCTAATGTAGTGTATAAATATTTGTCTTTCTCGATGGGCCTGAGCAAAATAAAGAGATGTCGGTAAAAGTACAACGTATCGAGGTGGAAGAAGAAGAATAAAATATTGGATATGCTGTAGTAATCGTGTTTCTTTTGTTTAGTGCGTCCATTATATTGATAAGTTACTTTTACATTTATGTTTACGGGTTGCACGATAAAATTTTATAGAAATACAGCCATATTTCAGAATATTCCAGAAATAAGAAGAATGTAATGATTTTTCAAACTCCCTGCTTGTCGTCTGATTTTGCGTCTTGTCATTCAGATTCTTCGTCATTGCCATTTCCTTGCCCTTCTTGTTCTTGACACTCTCCATCCCGGCGGGCGACGTCCAGTTTGTTTGGACGGACGGCAAGTCACTAGCATCTCTTAAAAGTTTCACATTGTGAGCTATGTACGTTAAGTTAACTTGTCAAGTTTTTCTTGAGTTAGTCTGAATCTTTAGGCGGGCTATATGTATAATGCTCTTTGTACTGAAATTTCTTTCCGTAGCGTCTGAAGTGGGAGGCATACTTAGTACAGAAGCTGCGACTTTTGCTTATTTTAAACCGTAACACCGTAGTAGAAGTTGATGGCTCGCTTGCTGCTTCACTTCCCGCAGTTACCGAAGCTGCAGTTTTTACTTTTACGTAGCCTTTGAGCAACTGACAAGATGCTTTTTCGTTCTTTGTGCGTTTTTCACGTATCCTGTCCCGCAGTAGTTCCCGTACACGTCAGGGAAAGCAATGGTATATTCGCTACCTGACAGTCAAGTGAAGCCAACACGTTCTGTGGCAAGCTACTACTGGGGAAAATTTGCAGGTGCTAAGTAAGGTCGCAGTTGTGCCTTACAAATACGTTCTGGAAGTAGTGCAAGGTGAAATAAAAAACAATGATTTTCGATAGTACAGCTCAGCATCAGAGCGCCAGAAAACAGCGCCAAAAAACTAGTTTGATGTACCAATGCCCTAGTGCTAGTACCTCCTCTCCGCTAGTTTAAGGCCATCGCATTGGCAGCGCAGCGCTGTTCCTTCATGAAGAGTCGATCTGCGCGACATATACCAGACGATCAGTGCTACGAGTAGCTGCGCTGCTACTGTAGCCCTAGAACATTGTCAAGAATTCGGCGGGTACACCTGACGTACGTACACATTGACAATAGGGTCCTGGAACGTTCTCCAAATCTTTAAAGTGTTCAGGAAGATTCAAGTGTTCGTTTTTTAGAAAATTCTCAAATATTCTCGGAGAATATTCTTTGGGAGAATATTCTCAGAATATTGTCGTTCTCGGAGAATATTCTCTAGAGAATATTCTCAACTCACATCTCTAATCGCAGCACCCCTGTAGTGGGTGAACAATTTAACCTAGAACACAGTAACGATTTAAATGTGCCTTTCTAGTAGGGAATGCAGATCACACTTCATTCACAGACCACACACTAACCCTTAAAAAACAGTGGTAATTATTTTATTCGACAAATATCGTTTGTCGCCTCCCGTAGGCTTGATGATCGCATTAATATAGTCCACTCAGCCGACCGCCCATACCCGCGACGGAATAGCGTTATGAAATGACAAACGATACTTGTGAGATAAAATAAGGGCACAGTGAAAGTACCGGCAGGTTAATATAGACGTAAGTCCGTACTTCGCTTACACAGTCTGTGCATTAAACAAAATAAGCAGATATTAGACCTACTTCGCTATACAGGATTCACACAATGGCCTTTGTTATGAAGCAAACTGCGTTCCCTATGAGGTACGAAATGAATTCTGGTATCTAATGCAGCCACCAAAGGGTTAAATATCGTCCCTTTAAAGCGGCAAGCTTTTAGAAGACAAAACTTGTCACAAGTTAAAAGAGGAAAATTCTAGAAACTCAACGAGTTTAGCGATAAACTAACATTCATTTACACAGCCATGTCGCCGTATTCAGGGCGCTAATTCCATCACATATTTCTTGCGTCTCGCTGTGCACCAGTGTAATCACGCGACATCTATTTGGCGGTCCTCGCACGTTCAACTGTTCTATAGCCCGAGAAACTAGCTGAATGGATTACTTCTCAGGGGCTAAAGCGGCCCTGTTCCACAACATTTGCTTACTAACAGCAATGTTACCATCCCCAGCCCTCTCCCACCCTGAGCTCAGAACACGAGAACAGTTTGCCAACAGAAAGGAGGTCTTAATTGCAACCAAGTACGAGCTTAACGCCGTGTGTGTGTGTGTGTGTGTGTGTGTGTGTGTGGACAAACTGCAAACAACACTCTTGTCTCTAGGAAGTAAAGTGCCAGTTTCCAGTCATATAGTAGCTACTTACATTAACGGAGTACTGCAGACAGAGCTGCTTTTGTGAGATACGTCGTACGTAAGACAATCAGAGTTTAAAGGTGAATATAAACGCAAATTAAAACGACACACAAGAACATAACCATTTTCTTAAATTAAAGGCAAAAAGAAATCCCAGTACAGGCCTTGACAGGCCCTTAGGGTTCCAGCAGGTTGAGGCTCCCAGATTTCCAGACAATTGGCACATGAAGGTGGTAAGGTTGTCAGCCCTATGCACCGGTGGCCTTTACCCCCAGGAAATATTCCTGGTGCTCATTCCTGTTAGAAGCTCAGTCAACTCCAGGGCCATAGTGCTGCCAGAAGGATTAAGTCAATGGAAAATTTCTAATGACCCCATCGGCAATCTAACCCGCGACTTTCCGATTTGTAGTTTCTTAGTGTAAACTTATAAAAAAATACTTTAAGTCCACTGATATTGTTTAGGTATAATTAAAATGAATCATAAGTTTTTAAACTGTCGCAGGAATTCCGTGCAAGTGTACCGCCTGGAATCTTACCACTCTGGACAGGAGTAAGACTAACAAAAAATTTACATATTTTATGTATTAACATATGGTATTTTAACATCGTACGTGATTTTAACTTTAAGAGGTCGCGGCTATGAATAGTAAATATACATACGACCATTCGATGATACATTGTGCTCCGTGCACCTTTTTGGAAATGACTCCCTGATGATGGCTACAATGGTTAAACGAAACGTGTAGAAGTATACAGAATTATTGTGCAGTAGCTGGTAATAATAATAAAAACCTCTACACAACACAAATGCATGAAATATGTATATGATTAAAGTTACAGTGCAATTAATCGGACTATGGAAGCTCGTGTGATACCGGAAGGCAATAGCAGTTAAGGCCAGGTAGACCTTAACACAGAAATGTACAGTACAATGCTGATGAACTGATACCTGCAGTAAGTACCCGTGTAACTAATAATGAACTGATTACCACATTGCACACTACTCCTGCACGCTCATTCCTAATTTTCACGCGCTTTCTCAAATTTCGAAACGCGACTATTAGCTTTGTCATGTTTGTTTGTCTGTCTGTCCGTCCGCATGGAACCACTTTGCTCCCACTGAAAGGATTTTCATGAAAATTGATATTTAAGCATTTTGCGAAAACCTGTCGAGAAAATTCATGTTTCATCAAAACCTGACAACAATAGCACGTACTTTAGATTAAGACCGAAGTACATTTATGATAATATCTTGATCAGGTCTTCTTAAAATGGGAAATGTTTCAGACAAAAGTTGTAGAAAAAATCAAAACACATTTTATGTTTAATAACTTTTTTCCCGAAAATCGTGCAGCATAGGAGATAATGTGGAAAAATATGGTACAGCCAAGCAGGCCATATATGACAATATAATACAGCGCATGCACTTTACATGCTGGATAACTTACGCTACAGACTCACACTCAGAATATTTAATATTCATTGCTTTTACACGGCAACAATGGTTACGCGAACGCGCCTCAATGTTACGTTACACGTACGAGGTAAGCCTACCTTGCCTGTCTTGTATACTCCTCACGTGTGAGTGGAATTATAATACTCACTCAATCTGAAAATACGTACTTTAACAAAATGACCACATAAAGGATTCAACAGTACAGTTCCAATGCAGACTCGGTGGCTCTACGCACTTATCAGTTCTCGGGTGATTGTGATTAATTCGAGTGGAACTGTGTATAAATGTAATACAGATAAAGTGTCGGTGGCACTATTCCAAAAAAAAAACGTGAAGACAAACGCACGCACATAATCCGAACTACTGGCGAAATAGAAGTTAATACAACTCGTGTTCACATGGAAGGAATCCATTTTACTGCTAAGTGCAATAACAGCTGTTCATCTGTTTCACAGCCTGAGTGAGAAGTTGTCCTGTACAGCTAATCTAAACGTCCTAACTGAACCAAAAGAAACAGAGTTACAGCCAAGCACATAACAGAAATGCAGGTTAACATCAGGGTCTTCAGCCCTCCTATACTCTTCTACTCTGAAAATGGAAGCAGAAAGCTTCTTCGAAACGCAGGCACGTATCTACCAAGCTACTTGAAGTCACATTCCAGTAAAACAATCTTAACAAATCAACGCCCCAAAACTTAAAATCATGAAATGCATTCATTTTGAGAAGATGTGGAGCCTGAGATCACCAATTTTGAAGCCTACGCTGCTGGGGTTCATTGGACTGAGCTAACCTCTATCCCGATTTGTGCACAGATATCACTAAACACATGCACACTCACGTACGTATTATATACATACACACGCACGCACACACACACACATTCCATATACGTACATAACCACATACAATTTATCAGATGTTATAAGAAGCTGGCATTGTGTATATCTGTCCTGCTGGTTGTACCAAAATTTGAAAAGCGTTATAAACAACATAAGGTTTCCACAATAAACTTACGTTCTTATTAAATTATATTATCATGTATTGGGTAAAATTACCCTGTTTCATATTACAGGTCCCGTTACTTGGTGGTACGACGTCTATGGTGCCACGTACGAAGAACTCGTCAAAATAGGTGTGAAACACACAACCAATTTCTGGAAAAAGTAGATTGCCATGTCGTAACATTGAGATCCTCACAGAATGTGGTAGGTTTACCCTACGTTATTCTACACGTATGCAAAATCGTGACGTCCAGTTTCACTTCTGTATCATTCCATGTGGTCTAGAGAGTGATATGCATCGGTCTCTTATAATGAATCTCCGTATTAACCTTTTAAAGCCTAGCGGTAACTTTACATACGACCAGGTTTAACATTAAAAAATTCTACGTGGTGCCCACATTACGTTTATGTGTTTTGTACGGATCTCAGAACAAACAGCAACTTTTGCCTTATAAAACATTAAGAGACTGGTTTTTATAACCGAAGTGGAGAGTGTTTACAGCGCAGTACGCACTGAGTCCTTATATAAAACAGATACGCTTCGTCTTTAAAGGGTTAAACGAGAGGCACGACCCTTAACCATACTATTGAAATCACATCGTGAATTAGTGAAGAGAGAGCCTCTCCTGTGTTCAGTCGATCTCTTTGCCAACTATAACCAAAACGTAAGCAAACCTGTAATTTGTGTAGGAGTATTTGTCCGCTTCATGTATGTTTAAACCTCCTCTCGACACTGCCTATCATTACTCTGTGTACATCCCGCCTGTTTCCGGCTCCTGTGAAAATTCGGGCTTCGAGTGTTAAACAGCAGATCCTGTAAATCATAATGAGAAATAGATTGAATTCCTACTGAAACTAACTCCATGGAGCAGAGGCCTTGTTGAGAAGCTAACAGTTTCTCAGCTAGTCAACAAATTC
>BLKM01007527.1:0-26735 GCA_013340265.1 Coptotermes formosanus | reverse complement strand
CCCTCACGTGGGAGACCCAGCGGATGTTTTTTGCAGTACGGTAGTCTAGAATTTCGTGAATCTCGATGTTCGGAATTTCGACCTTTCGTGACTAACCATGTTAATACCATTGTTTCGACCCTTCGTGACTCCCGACGAAACGGGACGAGAACGTGAATGGCGAGTCGGCTTTCCCCACTCTCCTGCTGTTTGTGCAACTCACTGTCAGTCAGACTGCCTAATTCTTGAACCAAGGTTCGTTGCTTTCGTGCTGTGTGGAATGAAATTCTCCTGCAATGATTCAATGTTTTTATTCCTCCAAGAAGTGTTTGTATTTTACTAAAATGAACTGCCGTGCTTTTTACGCTTTCTGAGGCTATTTTGCATTTATGTTACTGGTGTTTCAGAAGTACGGTTGAACTTGGTTAAAACGTCATGAAAGGGACCGAATAATTTTTGTCGTTATGAAAGAATGTTGTTATAACCGAGGAGTGTAATGTTATGGTTAACAGTGAGGAGTTAATTGGTACCACAGAATATCTGACGTTATATACGAGGCGTTGTATAAACCGATGTCGTTATAACCGAGTTCTACTTTACATGAACCAAATAGACGTTTTACATTAAACATGGTTTCTGATGGTTTTATCGACCCTAGTGAATCACAAATATCGAGATGGAAACAAAGTGTCGGAAGAATTCTCTGTGTGTGTGTGCAATAGGCGCCAGAATTCTTGTTGAAGCTGGAATGTGCTCACAGTGGTCACCGCACCGAATTTCATGCTCGCGGAGGCAGCAGTGTGTGGCCCTACAGCATGGGGCATTATCGGGTTTCGAACAGTCAACAGCGAACAAAGCTGGGATGGAGGGTGGATGGGGCTTACTCCTGCAGCTCGGGAGTTGTTGTGGGCCTTTCAGACCTTCTTCGTAAGGTGTGTGTCAGGAAACATTCCTACAGGCCATTCCTGCTATGTTAAAGCGATCACATGGAAGTGCGTGTTTTCAGATGCCATCACTATGCCTGCTACCGTTCGGTCCGGAACTGCTGATTGATTAAAATATTCTGAACTGTAATTGTGCCTGTTTTGGATAGCTGTGGAAACGGGCTGTTCTAAACACTGTAGAGAATGCTCAGGATCAATAAAATTAATGGAATTTCTTGACTAGCTGAGGAACTACTAGGTTCTCAAGAAGGAGTCTCTTCTGTGGAGTTACGAGGTTGGTTAGAGTCACCATTTCGTACCTGAGATATCTGCGTGTGTTGCTAGGTACAGTACATGTGTGCCTGTCTTGTACAGTACAAGCGTGCCTGTATTGTACTGCACAAGTGTCGGTATTGTACAGTACAAGTGTGTCGTATTTTACAGTAAAAGTGTTCTATTGTACGCTACAAGTGTATCGGTATTGTGCAGTACAAATGTTTCTATTGTGCAGTACAAGTGTGCCTGTATTGTACAGTGCAAGTGTGTCGGTATTTTACAGTACGAGTGTGTCTGTATTGTACGCTACAAGTGTATCGATATTGTACAGTACAAGTGTATATGTTGTGCAGTACAAGTGTGCGTGTGTTGTACAGTGCAAGTGTGCCTGTATTGTACAGGACAGGACTGTATTTTACAGTACAGGTGTGTAGGTATTGTACAGGACAAGTAGTTCTGTATTGTACAGTACAAGCGTGCCTGTGTTATGCAATACAAGTGTGCTTCAACCCTGCGAAGCGGGAGTTAACGAGCACAGCTGTGGGCCTGCAGTGACCGGTGCACAGCGAATTCCGCAACCATCTGTTACGTCGTTCGTACTCAGCATGTGGAATGGCAGGCATACGTAACTCTTTCATGGCCCTGTCGTTAGGCTCACATAGTTCTTGATCGTGAGCAACGAACTACACATTTGCCAACAGTTCTTATCCATCCCCCAGCATTCGTGGCCCCAGTCAGTGTGACAGTAAAAGAGCTTTGACACACAGCGATGATTTGAACTGTTACAATTGCAGTTTATATTGAGTTTTGTATTTTTGCATCTTCTTTAACCCTTTAAAGACGAAGCGTATCTGTTTTATATAAGGACTGAGTGCGTACCGCGCTGTAAACACTCTCCACTTCGGTTATAAAAATCAGTCTCTTAATGTTTTATAAGGCAAAAGTTGCTGTTTGTTCTGAGATCCGTACAAAACACATAAACGCAATGTGGGCACCACGTAGAATTTTTTAATGTTAAACCTGGTGGTACGTAAAGTTACCGCTAGGCTTTAAAAGGTTAATTAATTAAGGTTAGTGCCTTCTCCTCCGTCGCACAGTCAGTTCGTTAATCAATGCGAAGCCTCTATGTGTAACTAGTTGGTATAGTTGGCTGACTATAGCGAGTTGCATCGCCATGACATGTCTGTAGGGTCTACAGTATCCACTCCCTCCTGCTGCCCTCTTTATCTATGTCTGTCTGTATACCTCTTGTTTCCCTCTCCTCCGTCCCGGTTTTGTACTCCCGTCGGCTGCATCGCCGTGCATGACCCAAACCTTTTGCGTCGACCGCACTTTCTCTCCGTCTCTCTCTCGCGAGTGTGTCACACGAAGAGAGACACAGCAGGCCAAAGCTTACTGTACCGTGTTGCCTGTTGCGTTGCCTGCGCCCCCCTCTCAAGCCGTTCAATGTCGTTCCCTGCTGCTCGCGAGTTCCTCGCGGTGGTCGCTTTCAGCGGTTTTATTGTTTGCTACTGCCGTGCCGTACTCTGCCCTCCTCGGGATCCTCATTGCATGACGATGATGTTAGAGGGCGAGGTAGAATGGGGCGGGCTGAGGGGGGGGGGGGGGGGAGAGTTTCACGTGATCGTCCCAGGTGTCCGGTTTTGCACTGTAGGTCGGCTGTTAGGCGCCGCCCTTCCCACCGCCGCCACCACTGCCGCCATCATGTGTGGCTAGAAACAGGGAGGACGTGAGAGAAGCTTGCCCTGTCCGTCCGTCCGTCCGTCCTACCTACCACATTTGCGTTGCTGAGCTCGTGACAAGTACGCTGACAGATATAGCAATGTCACGACTTGCACATTTTTTAACCATGCTGAAATTAACCCGTTAAAGACGAAGCGTATCTGTTTTATATAAGGACTCAGTGCGTACCGCGCTGTAAACACTCTCCACTTCGGTTATAAAAACCAGTCTCTTAATGTTTTATAAGGCAAAAGTTGCTGTTTGCTCTGAGATCCGTACAAAACACATAAACGCAATGTGGGCACCACGTAGAATTTTTTAATGTTAAACCTGGTCGTATGTAAAGTTACCGCTAGGCTGTAAAAGGTTAAATGACATGACCCGATGTTTTATGTAACCCCGTGGAGAAGAGTCCTATTTTGAGAAGCTTATAGTTGCACATACGGACAGATACTGGCTGTTTATTGACGTGCCGAAGGTCGCCGATAGCCAGATCCATTTCTGAGTTAGATGAATCCAGCCTTGAATTGTTTAACACCCACTTGAATTTTTTACGTAGCTCATTTCCGTGCATATATTTAAATATCAGTAGAATTAACCAACAAATGCTCAATGTTTTTGTTTTACATTCATCTTAATTTTTTCCCGGACATGTTTCGGCATCTACATGCCGTTCTCAAGGGGGGGTCCATTCTAATTACATGAAACTTTATCGTGCATTGACACGTGACTCTTAAAAAGTCTAAAATCTTACAGGTTAAAGGTTAAAATTCTTCTAGTATAAAATACATACACATAAAGTACGTAACTTTGCTGTGGTTTTGTTATCGCTGTGGCGTTGTGTGATAAGGCGTCTTTGGTGTATTTGTTCAAGGTTGTGTGAATGTTGTAGGCAGAGCCAGGTATCGGACAGATCTGTTCTGGTATGACGTGCTGCTGATCGCGTCGATCAACAGCACGTCATACCAGAACAGATCTTGTCGGGGGAAAAGTGAAAATAAGTATAAAACAAAAACATTGTGTTTTTCTGTTGGTTAATTCTACTAATACCCACTTTAATATTATCTTCCCATTTACGCCTAGATCTCCAAAATAATGTCTTCCTTTTAGGTTTCGAGTAAACGTAAATGTGAAGGTTCCGACTTCGTCTCTTGATTTGATTGCACAAATACAGTCACGACCAACCCAAGTTCGTTCGTTCGTTCGTTCGTTCGTTCGTTCGTTCGTTCGTAGTCCTTCCCTCTTCTACCTACTTGTTCACAGTAGGTGTAGAGGGTTTGTATTTCACTTGATCACACTCAGACACACAAACCACATTCTGTAGGACTCCTCTGGACGAGGGATCGGCTCGTCGCAGAGACCTCTGACAACACAAACACTGTACAAGAGACAAACATCCATGCCCCCGGTGGGATTCGAACCCACGATCCCAGCAAGCGAGCGACGGCAGACCCACGCCTTAGACCGCGCCATCCGAAGTTACGACCAAAATTTCATTAAACAAATTTCGGTTCATACTACTATAAAATGGCACCCGGTATAGCGTAGTCTGTGTAGCGATTCGCTACGGAGGGGACGGTCCGGTTTTCGAAGACCGGTGGAAGCGAGATTTTCTATAGCCGGCCACACAAGCCTCGGGTCCTACAAAGCCACCTATGCAATAGGTACCGGGTCTCTTTTCCTGGGGTAAAGCGGCCGGGACGTTGCTTTAACTACCCAACCCCATCTAGCGCCGAGGTTAAAGAAAGAGTAGAGCTATACCTCTACTCCCCTTCAGGGCCTTCGCGGACTGTCATAGGGCGAACTTTGGCACTTCCTTACCTTCTTTACTACTGTAAAAATATCATTGAAATTTAATTTCGAGCAACAGGTTCGTAGACTTTGGACGCTTGCCGTTGTGATAAGAGAGTGTTACGGTAAAGATGAATATGGAACGTTGGTGAAATGGTGCTGAAAGAGGAAAACTGAAGTACTTGGAGAAAAACATGTAACAGTGTCACTCTGTGCACCACAAATCTCACATGGACTGACCTGGAAAAAACCGGGGCCTTGGACGTGAGACGCCAGCAACTAACCGCCTGAGGTATGACACAGCCTTTAAAGTAGAAAAACAGAAAGGGTCAAAGTACTTCTGTCTCCAGTGCTCCCCGATTTCCGAAAGAGCGTTCCTGTTTAGAAGATCCGCAGATTTCTCCCGTTTGTCCTTCTGGTAAAAGGAACATGTAGCTGAAGATGAGTGTGGAACATTGGCGGAATAATACTGACAGACAAAAACCAAAGTATTCGGAGAGAACCCTGTCGTAGTGTCACTTTGTCCTCCACAAATCTCACCTAGATTGGCCTGGGATCGAACCTGGACCTTCACGGTGAAAGGCCACTGACTGACCTTAAACATGAAAAATACCCTGAATTATGTTTAAAGATTCAGTCCGTACCGCGCAGTAAACACACTCCGTCTCGGGTATAAAAACCAGTCAGTTAATGCTGTATAGGGAAATAATCGCTGTTTGTTCTGAGATCCACACAAAACACATAAATACACTGCGTGGGCAGAACGTAGAATTTGTGAATGTTAAACCTGGCGGTACATATAGTAACCACTGGGCTTTAAAGAAGACCCAGTCCGTACCGCGCAGTAAACACTCAGTCTCGGTTATAAAAATCAGTCAGTTAATGCTGTATAGGGTAATAATCGCTGTTTGTTCTGAGATCCACACAAAACACATAAATACACTGTGTGGGCAGAACGTAGAATTTGTGAATGTTAAATCTCATAAGAGGATTGACTCGACTCCGTGCGCAGATACTGGTGTGGGCCCAGTGCTACTAACAGATCGTATCTCGTCAGGATTTCGTGTTTAATAGTGCGATGTTTCGCAGAAATATTGTGTTAGATGCTGACACGTGCAGAGAACCGCACATACAGGCGTAGTCGTTCCCTCTTACCTGCGGGAACTTGCAAGTTCAAGGAAAACGTGGCGCACACCGCCGTCTGCTAACGACCTTCGTTGTCAAGATCAACATGGACTGACTGACACAGTCCACGTATCGTCTGCAGCAGAGCAATATCACCAGTCGCCAGGGTTACGTTCCTGAAAAACACCCCGCCGGCAGTAGCAAGGCACCATGAAAACAATTTGGTGGGGTGGGGGGGGGGGGTGTTCGGTGAGCCGCTGTTCAGGATTTAAATGATTCAATTTCCGAATACAAAAAACACGTAATGGCAGTAGACATGAAACTCAAGCGTGTGTGTGTGTGTGTGTGTGTACGCGCGCGCGCGCGCGCACACACACACACACACACACACCTAGTAATAACTTATATTTACAGGTACCTTATATCATCGGAATCCAAATTGCCTAAATTCTGAATTCACAAAATTGCCTAAATTTTGAATACGCAAAATACGTAATGCCATTAGACATGACACTCTAGTGTGTATATATGTATGTAACAACAAATACCTTATGTGTACTATATAGATACCTTATATATATTATCAGGATCTAAACTGCCTAAATCCTCAACACACAAAATATCTAATGCCATTAGACACGAAATTCAAGTGTATGTATATAATAACAAATGCCTTGCATATATGTATATATATATATAAAACACTTTACATATAAGGTCGAGTTGTCCCTGTGATTAACACTACGACGTTAGGAAGTATGGAAAAGCGGAGGTATAACTCCACGACTTCTTAACTTCAGCATTATATTGAAGGGAGTGGTAAAATTTATATTAGAGCCCTTCCACATCGGGTAAAGTATCCTCGTTTCCATTTGATAGTACATTGTGCGGTCCCCAGAAATAATCTTGCATCCGGTGGAGAAGAGAAAGATTTCTGTTCCTGCATGTAATCGAACCCCCATTCATCGATCGTCTGGATCGTAATCAGTCACTGAACTGACTGAGCTATATCGGCTCGAAATACGACCGTCGAAGTTGTCACAAAATAACGCGCTTCGGTGGTTTGTTTTGAAACTAAAGAACTGGGATGCAGTTACAGCGTTGCCTGCTGCAAATGTAGATCGTTTGGTGCGGAAACCACCCCTGTTTCATATGTGTGTGTGTGCAGGGTTACAGCAAACTGGAAACCGCATGGCCTTCGTACCGTACAAAAACAAATACCGCGGCTACCGGAAAAACTGTTGTTGGCGAAGGATTGCTGTGTTAGCAGGATGGCTGGGGCACACATGCGGCTTATGAAGTCACCTTGCTGTGTGCGCGCGTGCGTGCCGGGCGCGCATGCGCGCCTCTTCAACTTTTGAACAATTTAACCGATTTCCGGGGGGGCGCGCCCCCACAAATTTGATGTGCACGCTGTTTTATTTGAGGCCACCCCAACACCATGTTCTTGGTTTCCTACTATGAGTTATAGCAACATGGCGAGCGCGCGAACTTGTTAGATGTGGAACTACACTAGGATCGCTGATTTCGGTGTCCTAAAATGATGTACGGTAACAGCGTGAAAAAAAATATGCATTTTTTAAAGGCCAGATTCTGTGTGGAGTGTACAAGAATACAATCACTGCAATAACTAAATTTTGGCTTTCAGTTTCATGGCGGTAACTAGTGAAACAATGACACCAGGCAGAAGTAGGTAGAATTTGCGATAGATCATAACATTCTTACACCTGATCTAAAATATTTGTAAATCAACAGTTATTAAGAATAATGAGATGGGCTGGGCATTTGGCTAGTATGGGAGAGAGGAGAGGTGCATACAGGATTTTGGTGTAAAAACATGAAGGGAAAGAGTCTACTTGGAAGATCTAGGCTGTGATGGATCTTAAAGAAATTAGTTGAGAGGGCGTGGACTACATTGATCTGAGTCAGGAGAGGAGAAAGTGGCTGTTTACTGTTTAATTGTTCACGTGCGGATGGATGGGACTGTCTTATCCATCCGCACGTGAGCAGTTAATCTCCAGTACACTGTAGACCAGGGATCCACTGCGAAATCGCTTACACGTAACTGATCATCTTTTACGCATTTTATATCGTTTTAACATGTACGTATATTGTTAGTTATGTTTGTGCAGTTATTAATTTTACACGAATCCCTGATGATGATCTCAGGGGGGGATCGAAACATG
This sequence comes from Coptotermes formosanus, assembly GCA_013340265.1. NCBI lineage: Eukaryota > Metazoa > Arthropoda > Insecta > Blattodea > Rhinotermitidae > Coptotermes > Coptotermes formosanus. Next base: position 18,733 of record BLKM01007527.1, on the reverse strand, counting down.
TTGGATTAGTCTATAGATATTGTAATATATAGTATCTAAAATAATAAGAGTGCATTTTGTTGGTCTGAGTGTTTAGTTAGTTGGTTATTTAGTTAGGTCAACGATAGTTAACGTAGTGACAATTGAAATTTTGAAGTCGTATCCGAAAAATTTATCGATACTGGAACAGAATTTGCAGGTTAGCAATACGTTGTTTAGAAGAATGAAATGACAATAACAACAGTAGCATCTGTAACAAGGGCACACCTAAGGGGAAGGGAGGGGGGGGCTGGCGGGGCTGCAGCCTCCACGAACGCCCCAAAACTGAAATTTAAAAAACAGAGATTCTGTAGATATTATGATATCAAAAGTTTTACGTGATTTCCCCTTCAGCCGAAATCAGCCACTGAAATCGGCTGATAACTAGTACATTAGAATTTTGAAAAATAAATTAATACATTTAAATAAAAACAATATGACAGGACACTGTGATTGAGTCATGGAACATGTAGTTATATTCGTTTGTATATAAATGCAGTTACAGACTGTTATTTTGTACTTACAAGTTGATTTTTAAAACATAATTTTTAAAATCAAACACAAGTTATATGTAGCGTCAGGGTCACCTCCCTCCCCTCCAAAAAAAAAAAAAAAAAAAGGGGAAAAATTCTGGGTGCGCACCTGATCTGCAAAATAAATCCATACCAAGGGGGCAGTTGATTGTGTGAGTTCTGCTAGGAACAGCTTTTGAACTGAAATCTAAAACCCGGGCAGTGTTATACAGTGTGCTGTATGCTGCAGTATTGAACTGCAGCATACAGCACTTGGAGCTTGGTTCAGCGTTATTGGCAGCCTCGGGATTCGCTGTGCGGATCACCAGCTCATGAGTAAGCAGTGGGCGTATTGCCTTCGTTGTGCTTTCAGTAGATAAAGGGCCGCCGGGCATCCGACGCTTCCAACTAACCGAATGGACGGACGGACAGTCAGTCCTGCTTATTGTGTGCTGGCTTTGGTGTCTGTAGACGCCGTTTATTTTGAAGGCAGCATTTACCTGCCTAATGCTATGTATAGTGTGAACGTCTGGAGCGTCTGTTCTACATAGAGGAGTTTCTACATTCAATGATTGTCTGATATCTGTTTTCCCGCGTATAAAGGGCCAGAATTTTGAGGAACTGTATGTAATAATTCCCCACACCGACAGGAATCATACGTGGACTACGAATTTTTCCAGCTGAAAGGGGGTTTCAATCTGGCATGCAGCCGCCACTTTTTCCCCGTTGTCATGCTCACAACACAAACCCATGCACAGTATTTGTTTTTAAAAAATATTCTACACACCAAGCCAGCCCATAATAGGCGATTCCGAAACATCGCAAGTGTGTGTGGGCGGCGGGGGGGGGGGGGGGGGGGGGGGCTGCGGTGGCGCAGTTGTTTGAGGCACTGCGTTACAAGCCGGAAGGTCGCGGGTTCGATTCCCGATGGTGTCAGTGGATTTTTTCATTGGCATAATCCTGTCGGTCGCACTATGGCCCTGGGGTCGACTCAGCCTGTAACAGAAATGAGTACCAGGAATATTTCCTGGGGGGTAAAGGCGGCCGGTCCGTATGGCTGACAACCTTACCACCTTCATGTGCCGATTGTCTAGAAATCTCGGAGCCTCGACCTCCTGGAACCCTAAGGGCCTGTCAAGGCCTGTAATGGGACTGCTTTTTTAGCTTCGTCATGTCCGTCGGTTCGTCTGTCCATCCGTCCGCATGGAATAACTCGGCTCACACTGGACAGATTTTAATGAAATCTGATATTTGAGGATTTTTAGAAAATCTGATGAGAAAATTTAAGTTCGATTATAACCTGACAAGAATAACGGGTACTTTACGTGAAGACTTATGTACATTTATGGTAATATCTCGCTGAATTCGTCTTAGAAGGATAAACGTTTCAGACAAAAGTTTTAGAGAAAATCAAAACATACATCTTATGTTCTGTAACTTTTTCCGAAAATCGTGCCGTTTATGAAATAACGTGGGAAAATATATGTTAGAACCGGACATGATAATATAACACGGCACATACGCTTTGCATACTGGATAACTAAAGCTATAGACACACACTCAGAATATGGAATACGTCAACAATGGTTACGCGAACGCGTCTCAACATTACGTATATTGCCTGTCTCGTTAACCCATATTTACATCACTTCTTGTGTGCATAAATTCACGACTTAAAGGGGGGTTCGCTTTAAGCGGTATTTCTCTGACTCCGATTGGCCCCGGACAACGAGGACCCCTCATACGTCAACAGTTCCAGGATTTGTTCGTGTCGGTAGTTGAACGTCGGATAATTCGCGTCAGTCGTCTGACACAACTCTCTCAGTCGAAAGAGAGGAGGTGAAAAAAGGCAATACTGTCCTTGCCCACCCCATGCAAGCTTAAAAGGGACGCTGCACACGTTCTTAACCTCGGCGCTGGATGACTAACATAAGGCTCCGGCCGCTTTAGCTCCGGGACAGTACCCCGGTATCAGTCGAGTAGGAAACTGGCTGGGCCCCAGAGTTGGCTTCGTCACTTCAGTTAATAAAATGTTAAGTCTGCCGAAACATGCTGCGTGAAATGAAGATTTTATTAAATACTCTAGCGCAAAACCTGTTGAAATTTCAACAGGGAAATTTACTAATTCACATCTCTGGCTGGGATTTCAACAGATAATCCTTCGATGGTCTACTGTTACACATTTTAGCCGTCGGCCCTTAAGGGATGCTGCGAAATCCCAGAGCCGCTGAATATTCACGCACGAACTTTAATTCCTAAAGGGGCACCATGAGCAACGTCACTAGTTACATTATCGGCGGGAAACAGGACTGCATTACTAGTAGGAACGTATCTATCGTGACTGTTTTATCGCGATAAATTGTTTTCGGTATTCATTGCCACCTGGCATATCTATCCGTAACTCTAAGGGTGGCTTTACTACGTGGGGACAGGATGACAGGTTTTAAACTGTCATTGGAAATTATATATACGGTATTTAATGTTTCTAACACCTTTCTATTCTTTATTTCTTAATTTTTTCAGTTTTTATGTTTTCTTATGTAGCTTGTGGGACCTTTGGTCTCTCACATTGAGGGAGGAACAAAGACTGAGGGTGTTCGAAAATAGGGTGCTGAGGACGATATTTGGGCCTAAGAGGGACGAGGCGACAGGGGATTGGAGAAGACTACATAACGAGGAACTTAATGACCTGTACTCATCACCAAATATTATTCGGGTAATCAAATCGAGAAGAATGAGATGGTCGGGGCATGTAGCACGTATGGGGGAAAAGAGAGGTACATACAGGATTTTAGTGGGGAGACCTGAGGGAAGGCGATCACTTGGGAGACCCAGGAGTAGATGGGAGGATAATATTAAAATGGATCTTCAAGACGTGGGATGGGGGCATGGACTCGATTGAGCTGGCTCAGGATAGGGACAGGTGGCGGGCTGTTGTGAATGCGGTAATGAACCTCCGTGTTCCATAAAATGCGGGGAATTTGTTGACTAGCTGAGAAACTGTTAGCTTCTCAAGAAGGCCTCTGCTCCATGGAGTTAGTTAGTTAGTTAGGTAGTTAGTTAGCTTGTGGAACCTGGTGATGGTGAAAAGGAGCCTTGGGCTCCATCCTCGGCACTTTGTACCGTGGTGTTTAACTAACGACCAGCGGCATGGGGCAGAGTCCCTGCTGTAAAGCTATCTCTTCTCTGGAACTACTCAAGAAATACCGCGCATTGTATGGAACCCAACTTCATGATCGTGTACTCTAGAACCTGGCATTTCCTGAGTAATTCTAACACTAACCAACAAATCGAACAGAATGGTGCAGGTCCTGTGGAATGTGATACTCATTCAACTGATCAGGAAATTCCCGTACCGTACTTTCAAGAAACTGGGGGCGCACAGTGGCGCAGTTGGTTGAGGCACTGCGTTTACAAGCCGGAAGGTCGCGGGTTCGATTCCCGATGGGATAATTGAGATTTCCCATGGACGTAATCCTTCCGGCTGCACTGTGACCATGCGGCCGACTCAGCCTCGAACTGAAATGAGGACCAGGTATATATTTCATGGGCGGGGGGGGGGGGGGGAAGGCGGCCCGTGCGTAGCGCTGACAACCTTACCACCATCGTGTGCCAATTGTCTTGAAATCTGGGAGGGAAACTTTACCTTTACTTGCATGAAATTACCGCGTTCAGAAGAGCCCGCTGGTAGACTTTGTCCTGAACTAAAGGGCCATTCTTTTATGTTACCAATATTCTTTGTAAGGGACAGCGGTGGCGCAGTTGGTTGAGGCACTGCGCTACAAACCGGCAGGTCGCGGGTTCGATTTCTGATGGTGTCAGTGTTTTTTTTTTTCATTGGCTTAATCCTGTCGGTCGCACTATGGCCCTGGGGTCGACTCAGCCTCTAACAGAAATGAGTACCAGGAATATTTCCTGGGAGGTAAAGGCGGCCGGTGCGTATGGCTGACAACCTTACCGCCTTCATGTGCCGACTGTCTAGAAATCTGGGAGCCTCAACCTCCTGGAACCCTAAGGTCCTGTCCAGGCCTGTAATGGGACTGCTGTACCATTTTTTTTTATTCTTTGTAAAGTCTCGTGGCCATTCCAACGTGCGTATGGGCGGGGGGGGGAGTGTGAAAAACATTTCACACACCCCCCCCCGCCCATGCGATTAGCGAGTCGACAGGAAGTGACACGATATTGGTCATATAAAGTAATGACCCTGTAGTTGAATACTTTCACACCTTCACACCCTACTTCTGTGAAAGCAGTTTTAAAGTTATCCTGCCGTATACGTCTAGGTCTGCTGAGCGGCGTCTTTCCTTCTGCTTTTTTCTCGCAGTAGACTGTGACGTAGATGAAGACGGACGGTGATATTGAAGTGAGTCCTGAAGACGTTATGTAGATTGAGAAAGGCGCACAACGAAGGGGCCGCGGACAGTTAGATTTCCGGCGTGAAACAGGGTTTTTCTATTCTTTTCACGATTACGTAGATACGAGGAGTCAAGGAGACAAAGTGTAACTATTATATACTTCGTGGCGTCTTACCGAAACCCAGGTGCAGTTGTGTCTTTCCTTTATTAACCTTTTAAAGCCTAGCGTTAACTTTACGTACCACCAGGTTTAACATTAAAAAATTCTACGTGGTGCCCACATTGCGTTTATGTGTTTTGTACGGATCTCAGAACAAACAGCAACTTTTGCCTTATAAAACATTAAGAGATTGGTTTTTATAACCGAAGTGGAGAGTGTTTACAGCGCGGTACGCACTGAGTCCTTATATAAAACAGATATGCTTCGTCTTTAAAGGTTTAATGTGATTTGAGGCTTCCGCCGCGTTGTTTATGAGATCTGCACTCTTCTGGGATTTTACGCAGCGTCGAGTGGCAATCCTTAACCGACGTTTCGGGACAACGTATCGGTCCCATCTCCAAGGGTCAAGAAGTCGAAGAAGAAAGCCAACCTTTTATTCTTGTACTTCTTGATACTTGAAGATGGGACCGATACGTTGTCCCGAAACGTAGGTAAAGGATTGCCACTCGACGCTGAGTAAAATCCCAGAAGAACGCAGATGTCATTTATACCTGTGTTACGAGTGGGCAAATCTATACTGCCCGACACGTCTTGATGGCTTGGTGCATAATGAACATAGGGAGAACTTTACCTTTAGCTTAATTACATAGAGTTGATGCTTGTCGCGGCTGAGGAGAGCCTGGGTGTGTGCTGGCTTCAAGGTAAAGGATATTTTAGTTTTGCCTGCCCTATTGGCGTGTCACGTGGAGCGTGGGAACTCTTATGGATGTTTTATTCCCGTGCGTCTGCTGCTGACAGCGTCACTGTACAACTAAAGCGGCTGTGAATTACCGATCCAGTTTCCTGCTGGTAATCAACCAGCGGACCACTTCTCACAGCCCCCATTAACCTTTTAAAGCCCAGTGGTTACTTTATGTACCACCGTGTTTAACATTTACAAATTCTACGTTCTGCCCACACAGTGTATTTATGTGTTTTGTGTGGATCTCAGAACAAACAGCGATTATTTACCTATACAGGATTAACTGACTGATTTTTATAACCGAGACGGAGTGTGTTTACTGCGCGGTACGGACTGGATCTTTGTATATAATTAGCCCAGCGGTTACTTTATGTACCGCCAGGTTTAACATTCACAAATTCTACGTTCTGCCCACACAGTGTATTTAAGTGTTTTGTGTGGATCTCAGAACAAACAGCGATTATTTACTTATACAGGATTAACTGACTGGTTTTTATAACCGAGACGGAGTGTGTTTACTGCGCGGTACGGACTGGATCTTTATATATAATTAGCCCAGTGTTTACTTTATGTACCGCCTGGTTTAACATTCACAAATTCTACGTTCTGCCCACAATGTGTATTTATGTGTTTTGTGTGGATCTGAGAACAAACAGCGATTATTTACCTATGCAGCATTAACTGACTGGTTTTTGTAACCGAGACGGACTGTGTTTACTGCGTGGTACGGACTAAATCCTTATATATAATTCGTATTAATTTTTAAAGGGGTAAAGCAGTAAGATATGGAGTTTTGACAATTTTTTACTTGAGTTATATAGGCAGAATTTGCAAGTACTTCCTCCATTGTCAATGAAATTACGCAGAACAACACACGATGTTCTGGAAGCAATCTGCCGAGTAGTTTCACCTGAAGAAGGAAGCAGATTGGTTTCGAAACTTAGGGTGCTGTTTTTCAGTTTTTTTAAGATTTTTTAAAGTTTTTAAAGGTGTTTTACTGTTTTTGACGCTGTGATGCGTTGAAACATGGGGTAAATAAATACTTAGATGTCAATTATTACTGAATTGTGTGTACGAGTTGGTTATTGACACACGTCAAGTTGACTTGGTGCGTACACAGTATAAACAATACAAAAATTTGGGTCTATCCGTGATTTCAGGCTTCCGCCGCGATGCTGATGAGATCTGCGCTCTTCTGGGGTATAAAGCAGCGTCGCGTGGTAATTTTTTACCGACGTTTCGGGACAACGTATCGGTCCCATCGTCAAGGGTCAAGATGTCCAAAAATCTTGGAGTCTTGGAGTTCTTGACCCTTGACGATGGGACCGATACGTTGTCCCGAAACGTCGGTAAAAAATTACCACGCGACGCTGCTTTATACCCCAGAAGAGCGCAGATGTTAAGATGGGTCCATCTGCAGCACACTGCAAAAGTAAAGTTGTCCATGTGCAGATCGTTAAGGCGTAGTGGGGAGTAGCAATGTACCTCCACACATTCTTAATTTTGGCACTGGATGGTAGGTGAGTGGTCAGCTTCAAGGTTTGTCCACTTAATTCCCTGTGTAAAAGCTCCTGGCACCCAGTGAGTAGGCTGGGTGGACGCCAGAGCAGGTTTGGACGTTTCGGAAGAGGCCTAGGCAATTTTGAACCTTTATATCTTATCCCATAAAGTACCTTTCCTTCTTAGTCCTTTCCTCTTCTACCTACCTGTTCACAGCAGGTGTCGAGGGTTTTTTTTATGATTTCACTTGATCACACTCAAGCACACGCCACAGTCGGTAGGACTCCTCTGGACGAGGGATCGGCCCGTCGCAGAGACCTCTACCTCACAACACAAACACTGTACAAGAGACAAACATCCATGCCTCCGGTGGGATTCGAACCCACGATCCCAGCAAGCGCTCGGCCGCAGACCTACGCCTTAGACCGCGCGGCCACTGGGATCGGCATCATGAAGGATATGAAAGTAAAATTACTAACTTGCAACTAAATAATTGGCAATATTAAGAGAAGTGTCGATAAATGCGATCGCATAAAAGTCGTTGCAGTAGCTACTCTGATATACGGTGGTGAGCCCTTATTATGCTGGCCCATGGCTTGGGGTCTAAGCCTTAGGCCGTTAGTGGTCGGCTGATCACGGAAGAGACCCGAATTTGATTTTAGGACACTATGTGGGATTTGTGGTGAACAGAGTGGCGTTGAGACAGGGTTTTTTTTCCGTGCACTTCGGTTTTCGCATCTCAGTTATCATTCCACCAATTCCACACGTTCATCCGTCTACATTTGAGAGACGAACTCTGGTGCCCTCTAGGCTGCAGTTCCACATGGTCTCATCTCACCACAGATAAATAAAAACTTCGAAAAAGAGGCTTTGGGAATCAAAAGCCTGGAGCTAGCAGAAACGAGGTCTTAGGACATATACTGGTTTTTACAAGACCACATCACCAGTGAAACACATCAGGGAAGAAAAAAGCGTTAATAGAAGTGAATAATAATGAAATAATTGACTGGAATATTTGAACAAAGCTACTGAGGCGAAGATATGCTGAAGAAAAGACGCGTAATCACCGTGCAACAAGGGCGTATGTCACTGTGACGGATTGGCTGTGTCACAAAAATATGCAGGCGTCAAGTAGAAGTTGTATAAACTCTTGGAAACACAAACAGGTGCCCCCAACGTAAGGCAAACCGAACCTCAAACAAGAAAGTATATACGGCACTGCCGAGCCCGCAAGGCGGAGTTCCCACAAAGTTACGTGGCAGTTAAATGGAATGCTTTAAGAGGTTAGATTGAGGGACGTAACAGATTAGATTGAATTCACACATCTAGTTTAGATGAACAGCTGGAACAGATTAGATTGCGATGAGTAGATTGGAGGGAAAGATGTAATGATTAGATTCACACGTCTAATTTACATGGAACAGGTGCCATGTGTAACAGATTAGACTTCAGTAACACGTGGTTTCCATAAATGGATATAACATTTGATTAATTTAACATATGTAACTTAGAGAAAATGATGTAAAATTTAGATTATGTTAGGTTAGATTAATTTATGTAGATTAAATAGGCAGAGGTAACTGATAAGATTAACGCGTCTAATTTACATGAACAGATACAATGTATAACAGATTAGGCTTTAGTGACATGTGGGTTAGGCAAAGAGATAATAGATTAGATTAAATTAACGTATGTGACTTAGAGAAACTGATGTAAAAGTTTAGATTAACGTGTGTAGATTAGAGGAACACGTGTAACAATTTTGTTTAGATTAGTCTAATATGTGTGCGTTAGATAAACACACGTAGCCAGATACATTAACCCTTTAAAGACGAAGCGTATGTGTCTTATATAAGGACTCAGTGCGTACCGCGCTGTAAACGCTCTCCACTTCGGTTATAAAAGCCAGTCTCTTAATGTTTTATAAGGCAAAAGTTGCTGTTTGTTCTGAGATCCGTACAAAACACATAAACGCAATGTGGACACCACGTAGAATTTTTTAAGGTTAAATCGGGTGTTATGTAAAGTTACCGCTAGGCTTTAAAAGGTTAACATCCAATTTAGAAGAACAGATACACCAGAAGATTAGATGAACAGATCGCTCGTGGAACACAATTTGCCGTAACCCACCGATACACAGTTTTACAGGAGACAGAAAAAGCTTGACAGACCCGTGATAGATCTGTACATAACTATGTTTTTACAAAGTATAAGGGGAAGCATTTTGACAAAAGGCGTGTTTGTAACCCAACTGTCTAGTAAGGGAATCTCAGTTTGGCGAATTGTGTGGTTTTATTTTTTTTTTTTTTTTTTGTGGTGAAGGGTCCCGCAGCAGAAGCTACGGACGCGCAACCCAGTGATGAAGGCGATAATTTTTTCCCCATTTTTCCGTGTAATGAACACCGATGGAATGAAATTGACAGAGTAGAACTGAAGTACTGGGGAGGAAAACCTGTTCCCGTGCCCCTTTGTCCACCACAAATCCCACATGGACCGACCGATCCAGGCGCCGAACCCGGGCCTCCGCGGTGAGAGGCCGGCGACTAAGCACCTGAGCCACGGTGCGGCCTGTTGTGTGGGTTACGACAAATTGCTGCTTCATGAGCGATATGTGGTTTAGATAAACCATAAATGGTTGTGACAGGTCCGGTTACCGACCGTGCTGCATGCCGCACTGTGATGATGCTGTGTATCCGGTTTTCCGATTCGCGTCTCTTTTTGAGTTTTCTAGGGTTTGTATGGGTGTGAAACTTGGTCTCTCACACTGAGGGAGGAACAACGACTGAGGGTGCTCGAGAATAGGGTGCTGAGGAGGATATTTGGGCCTAAGAGGGACGAGGCGACAGGTGAGTGGAGAAGACTACATAACGAGGAACTTAATGACCTGTACTTATCACCAAATATTATTCGGGTAATCAAATGGAGAAGAATGAGATGGGCGGGGCATGTAGCACGTATAGGGAAAAGAGAGGTGCATACAGGATTTTGGTGGGGAGACCTGAGGGAAGGCGACCACTTGGGAGACCCAGGCGTAGATGGGGCGATAATATTAAAATGGATCTTGAAGTGGGATGGGGCATGGACTGGATTGAGCTGGCTCAGGATAGGGACAGGTGGCGGGCTGTTGTGAATTTTGTAATGAACCTCCGTGTTCCATAAAATGCGGGTAATTTCTTGACTAGCTGAGAAACTGTTAGCTTCTCAAGAAGGCCTCTGCTCCATGGAGTTAGGGTTTGGTCGGCAAGACGGTGTAGCGAGTCGCAGGATAACATTAGTATTGAGCAGGTCGGACGCGTGTTGCACATTATGTAGAGTACCTTAGCCTTATTTATTGATTTCAGATGTGGAATACGAGGTGAGGAGAAAACTTTGCTGTATTTTCTAACTGTACGATAACTCCATCACACTCTATCATACTAAATTATTCACTTCTTTGTATTGATTGGGTGGACGGCTGTTTAAGGACGTAAGTTGCAGACAATTAGCAGAATTTGAAAGGTGAATCGGGAAGGATGTAAGAGGAAGCCGTTGTTATCTATTCTGTATCACTGTGCCATATTTCTCCTGAAGTGACTAAAGAGAATCACGAAAAACGTCGCCTGGGGCCCACGTGCGAACCACGTGCTCTCTGGATACAAAACAGACGCTTAGAGTTTGTGTTGTTTGTGGAACCCAAAGAACAGTAAGGCAGTTCGGTGTAAACTAATGCAGTCTTCTTTTCGTATGGTCAGTGCTGGTAGTGCCCTGCTCTCTGGTCATCAAAGTGGCTTGTCTTCCTGAAGATGGAGGTATTGTGTTCGTTCGAGAAGGTAGCATCATTATCATCACGTCATGTGTCGCACGACAGGTGCAGTGCCTCATCTAAAGTAGGTTGTCCACACAGTGCGATCTACTGCTTCTTCTTTCAATGCAAAGTATCCTCTCGTTTCCTTAAGGTCACCCAGTAGCTGCTTACTTCTTCTTCCTCGTCTTCCCATCCATTCTACTTTTTCTAAACTCCGTCCACTAGAGTCCTTCCTGAGAAGCTAACAGTTCCTCAGCTAGTTAAGAAATTCCCCGCATTTTATGGAATCCGAAGGTTCGTTACCGCATTCACAAGAGCCCCGCCACCTGTCCCTAATCTGAGCCAGATCAGTCCAGTCCATGCACGTGCCAAATCTCATGTCCTCTTTCCCACTGCTTGTGTCGTACCAAAGGATCAGTCCAAGTCCGAGGCCTTGTGAAATGTTTCGTAAGTTCGGAAAGCCTTTACGGTGATGAGTTGTTAGCACCTTACCCAGCCCCCAAGGTGGAGGACTACCCTTTTCCGCTGTCCGCAACTGCTTACTCAATATATTCGCAGCTACCCTCCATATCTGGAGGCCGTTCCTCATCCCCAAACTGAGGACGCGCCATGCTGTGGTGACAGGGACCCACTAATCACGGTCCATATTCCCATATACACGAAAAACTAAAGTGTGAATTTTGAACGGTCAAGTATTACGGGAAATGACGCCGTAACGATTGGTAAATTTACCTACGTTTCTAAGGAGCTTGCTGCATCACTCTTCAGGGTCTGTTGAATGCAGGAAGAGAGACTTTTTGACTGTATAGTCTGAGAAGATGAAGACAGAAAACTCCTCCGAAACACCTGTGACTGTTTATGTGTCGACACGGCGTCATATGGCAGATGACTTGAATTTTCATCGACACTGCTGTGAGAACCTCATATCTCGCAAATTGAATCAAGACACCCTTTGGTGTCAGATATATTTTCCCCCCGAAAATCCCGCCGTTTACTAAATAATTACAAAAAATACTGTAGAGCAGGAGAGGCCAAAGAAATAACTTTCTACGTATGTGTACTTGTGGTGTGACGCAGTGTGCGGCTTGTTACGTCATGTTCCTATACAGTTACTGACTTTCATGTTGTTGCGATTTGCGTGATGTACAATTAAGGAAAATCTAAATTGAAAATCTCTATATTATGTGTCTATTTTATAGCTCGACAGCCCCTAATGGGCCAGGGCCTCCTCATTGTCTAAGCTTCAGGATCACACTCAGACACACACCACACTCGGTAGGACTCCTCTGGACGAGTGATCGGCCCAACGCAGAGTCCTCTACCTGACAACACACAACACTCACAAGAGACAGACTTCCATGCCCCAGGCGAGGTTCAAACCCACGATCCCAGCAAGCGAACGTCCTCAGACCCACGCCTTAGACCGCGCGGGCACTGGGATCGGCTAACATTGTGTCTAGGAATACGATATTTGGTACGTAGATACAAAGTATTGTGAATATACCTACAGATTGTGTCACCTGTATTAGCATATTCTGACTTCTCTCTCATCCCAGAAGTTCGCGTGTTCGCCATACGGCAATATGCAAAAGTTACGAAGTCGGAATGGTCTCCAATTGCGTAACGTGCATGTCAAATTTAGTTGAAATCGGTCCGTTCAGAAGTTGAAACTGAGGCACATAACACGACTTGGTGGTCCTGTAAGACTAGCTTTTCCTTTAAGAAAGGAAAACAGGTTAAAGCTGGCTGGAGCTAATGTTTACTTCCACACATTGACACTTCTAGCTATGCTATGGGAAGTGCTTTCCCATTAGGCGTAACTGTAGATTTCATTAAAAGAGTGTCTCGTATTCGTATTTATTAGTTACGTCAAATTTGCAGTTCGAAGTTTTTCATTGTTACTAATGGTGTACATGTAGGATACTTGTAACTTCTGATGTGTAAATTGGAACACTTTGAAGAGAAACCTGTTGTCTGCCCCTTCTGCCAGTGTTTGCGGTTCTGTTATCCGTGAATTATTCAGAGATATAAGCGTTTGAAATCGGTGAAGTCTTTTTAAAACACCCTACAATGTTAAACGTACAACGTAATGATGTATATGCACTTAAAGTTGTCCCTTATGTACTTCTTTTTTGCTTGCGGGTTGAATTATGTAGTCGTTAGAAATGTAAGGGAAAGCAAACTAATCCAGTTTTAATGGCTGAGAAAAAGATGGTATTCAAACAATACGGACTTTTCACGCTCGCTTTAACCCTTTAAAGACGAAGCGTATCTGTTTTATATAAGGACTCAGTACGTACTGCGCTGTAAACACTGTCCACTTCGGTTATAAAAACCAATCTCTTAATGTTTTATAAGGCAAAAGTTGCTGTTTGTTCTGAGATCCGTACAAAACACATAAACGCAATGTGGGCACCACGTAGAATTTTTAATATTAACCCTTTAAAGACTAAGCGCATCTGTTTTATATAAGGACTCAGTGCGTACCGCGCTGTAAACACTCTCCACTTCGGTTATAAAAACCAATCTCTTAATGTTTTATAAGGCAAAAGTTGCTGTTTGTTCTGAGATCCGTACAAAACACATAAACGCAATGTGGGCACCACGTAGAATTTTTAATATTAATATCGCAGTAGTAGAAAGAAAAGCCAGACCACTTTCACCGCTTACTAGAATGGGTTGAAGAATAAGAGGTTGAAGGGAGGGTTCCCCTCCACAGGACTGGCAGTCGTCATATACGCAGAATCAGTGTGTATATGAATGTATGAATGAATGATACAGCGTTGCCATTGAGCACCCGGCGCAGTGGCAGTGAAAGAGCGCACGTACCAGAAATATCATAAATGACGTTTTAATGCATTAAAGAGGTCAGTGCATCGAGCGCGACGTTTGATTTGGCGCTGGTCCGCCGTTGTCATTGCAGTCGTGTGTTCTGGAACGCCAGTATTGTCTTATTCTTTTTGTGTCTCCTAATACGCCTGTCTGACCGACCAGACGAAGACGTGTCGCAGCGTATATTGGTGAAAGGTGGGTCGAGTGTGTAGTAACGCGTATCAGCTAAGCTTTTGGGCGCCCGCGGCGAGTAATCACAGTGGCTGCGCCAGATAGAAATCAGGAACGTTAAAAAACACATCTATTAAATTTCATTCTATTGGCTTCAGTAATTTAAAATCTGGAATAAGATTTTTCATTTAAAGCAGTCATTTTCCCACCAATTTTGCACCACTCGCCAACCCTCCCCTCTCCGCATGCTACTCGCACCTAAGGACGGCGATGAAAGAAACGCACTGTATAAAACAGGTAGAGGGGGCCCGTACCCCAGGTGTGAAGGGACCATGGCATGAAGGTGACCAGTCACCAAGGTTAAGAATGCGTGGAACCATACTTCTCTTCCCCCATACTTCATGGCACAAGAACAAAATATGTGTGTTTATTGACAGAAACGCCCTATGTATTATGGAGTATATGCATAAAAATATTCTTTATTGGTTAGTAATTTATTTTTATTATAATTGTATTTTATTATAATTAATATTTATAATTATTTATTATTATTCATATTATGATGAATGCTGGGACAAAATTAGTTTGTTCATCAGTCACGTAAAATCAATTACGAAATTAATGATCTACGGTGTATGATTTCGAATACGCCACGACAAGTTTTGGGCCCCGTGCCGCAGGGCTGGTCTTAGCTCTGTACACGTGGACGTCCGCCTGCTGCGCGAATTGTTTTAAAAGCCCTGACATGACGTCATAGTCTGTGTTGTGACGCAGCAGCGCATTCTGTCTGCAGCAGATAATGTACCTTCTGGTGTCATGTAATGTGCATGCGGAGTAAGTTCGGAATTCGATACAATGGACATTCCATGCATGCGGCATTAGCTGATATTCGCTGAAGCGTCGTGCGGATTTGGAAGAGTGGAAGAAGCACAGCAGGTGCCTCGCTAATTACCTTTTTTTATCCTGTGTTGCTGTCTAGACGTTCAAGTTCGTTGTGCCTTACTTTTGAACAATCTTACCCTGCGGTACTGACTACACAAAGAGTGCGTGTTTAACGACGTTTTGCGAAGCATTAATTTAACATCTGGTACATGGTTACGGACAGACATTTACAAGAATGGTGGGATGCGGTATTTCAGGCTTTCGCCGCGGTGTAAATGAGCTCTTTCGCTCTTCTGGGATGTTACGCAGCGTAGATTGGTAGTCACTGACGTTTCGGGACAACCGTCCGTCGTATCTTTAAGGGCAAAGCGGGACAACCCCGTCGGTCTCTTCTTCAAGGGTCAAGCCTTGACCTTTGAAGAAGGGACGTCGGTAACTACCATTGAATATGGGACCAATAGGTTGTCCCGAAACGTCGGTAACTACTGTACCTATCTACGCTGCATAACTTCCCAGAAAAGCGAAGATATCTTTGGTGCAGTGATTTTTATATGTATTCTGGGTTTAACAACGTTTCGATATCGTAAGGTTACAGAACGACGAACGGTCGGTTGCTTACTGAATACTGAATGGAAAAGGATGTGGAAGGAAACGGCTGTGGCGTAATTTGAGGTAAAATCGTGGATATCACCTTGACGGACAGAAGAATGTACAAAAAACTTAGAATAACCTGGGCCTACTTTTACGAAGCCCGGAAACGTAAAGCGGTCCCATTATAGGCCTGGACAGGCCCTTAGGTTTCCAGGAGGTTGAGGCTTCCAGAATTTCTACATAATTTAGGTACATGAAAGTGGAAAGGTACGCACCGGCCGCCTTTACCTCCCAGGAAGTATTCCTGGTACTCATTTCTGTTAGAGGCTGAGTCGACTCCAGGGCCATAGTGCGGCCGGAAGGATTATGTCAATGAAAAATTCCAATGACACCATCGGGAATCGAACCCGCGACCTGCCGGTTTGTAGCGCAGTGCCTCAACCATCCACCGCGTGCCTAATGAAGCCTCTGCTAGGCCAAAAAGTGGAACTTGATGCTTGTATCTGCAACGCTGCATTCTACAACATGCTACTTACTAGTGAACAGTAATCTTCAATGCACCAACAACTTTTACAAGAAATGCTTCAGCATACTGCGTCGACATGTGGTGGTTCAAATAATGATCTTTCTTACCCCTTTAAAGACGAAGCATGTCTGTTTTATATAAGGACTCAGTGCGTACCGCGCTGTAAACACTCTCCACTTCGGTTATAAAAACCAATCTCTTAATGTTTTATAAGGCAAAAGTTGCTGTTTGTTCTGAGATCCGTACAAAACACATAAACACAATGTGGGCACCACGTAGAATTTTTTAATGTTTAAGCTGGTGGTACATAAAGTTACCGCTAGGCTTTAAAAGGTTAATGAACGCTTTAACAACTGTGCTCGTGTTGTTTAAGTGTTAAATGTGTTTCACCCAGAAGACGGTGTACTGGCACACCGAAACATGTCGGAGTTTATATAAAGTGATTGTGTATTGTGTTTTAACACTGTGTACAAGTTGGGGTGTTAATACGTATTGTTGCAATCTTGCACCTACTTGTTTGTGGTATCAGTGTGATGGAGTGAAAGGACGACGAGTGCCTGGTGGTCCCTTTTGTAGTGTCTCCGTGGACGGCAGCTGTATCGCATAGACAGCCTGCAGCCGCCGGCATATCCTGTTACAGCTGCCGTGTTGGGGCACACCACGAAAAGGAGCACCTGTACCAAGCCTGCACGGACTGACCGAACATTGAAGTCGGTTCTGTTTACAGAACGACTTGCTGTTACACAGCCAAAAGTATTGTCTTACGGAAAGAAAAATGAAAATGTCAAAATTGGTGTCTGTGCTTATGGAAATCCTGCGCAAGAAGGCGTTCTGGATTTTAAAGGGTTAGTGCTCGGTGGTATTTGGCGGCATTTTGCCATACAGCAATTACAGTGTAAAATTGATGGTATTCGTGTGATTTTGAGGATGTGGGGCAAAATGCGCAAGAGGAACCCCAAAATTTCTGGTGAACTTGTACGCTGCGGGGGTTGGGATAGTGTATTCAGTATAGCGACTCGTTACGGGCTGGACGGTCCGGGTATCGAATGCCGGTGGGAACGAGATTTTCCGAACCCATCTAGACCGGCCCTGGGGCCCACCCAGCCTCCTGTAAAATTGGTACGTGTTGTCTTTGCCTGGAGTAAAGCAACCGGGACGTGGCGTTGACCACCACCGCCATCTAACGCCGAGGCTAAAGAAAAAGTAGAGCTGTACCTGAACTCATCCTCTGTGACTTCGTGGCAGGTTACAGGTCGAACTTTACCTTTTTTGGTGAAGGGCCCCGCAGCAGACGCTACGGACGCGCCGCAGCTTCTTGTGCAACCCTGTGATGAAGATGACGATGATGATTATTATTTTTTTGTCCTTTTCTTAGTAATGGAACAGCGGTGGAATGAAATTGACAGGGGAAAGCCGAAGTACTCGGGGAGAAACCTGTCACAGTGCCACTTTGTCCACCAAAAATCCCACATGGACTGACCCGGGATCGAACCCGGGCCTCCGCGGTGGGAGGCCGGCGGCTAACCGCCTGAGCCACGGCACGGCCTAACTTTGCCTTTGCTTGTACAGTACCTTGACGGTCCAGGGCCGCGAAGTAAAGGCGGTATGCATTCGTGTTTGCTGTAATGGTTGAATGCCACAGACCGCGAATGACACAGTGTTCGTGGAAAATAAAAGCAAGTGCAGAACGAAATGTGTCCACAAACGCCACGTCCTTGAAACGAAATTACCAACACGCCCACAAAATAGGAAATTACTGCGGCTGTAGAAAATGGCTTTTCAGGAACTGGCGTAGGCAGTGCAGGACAGGACAGCGTAATACCTGTCAGTCCGTGGTGCAAAGGCCGACACAAACAACCACTGACGTTCGTCGCTAAGTGTCCTCCCTTCAACCCTCAAGGCAATGTCGATAAGCAACTTAACCGAAACAGTCCAATGCGCAACACAATGACGTGTTTCCACGACTGGTTTGTTTGACAAACATTTGTCGCTTGTGGATTTTTTTTTTGTGGGGTACGCGGCGGTGGAGTTGATTGAGGCACTGCGCTACAAACCGGAAGGTCGCGGCTTTGATTCCCGAGGGAGTCACTGGGATTTTTCGTTGACATAATCCTGTCGGTCGCACTATGGCCCTGGGGTCGACTCAGCCTCTAACAGAAATGAGTACCTGGAATATTTCCTGGGGGGTAAAGGCGGCCGGTACGTAGGGCTGACAACCTTACCACCTTCATGTGCCGATTGTCTAGAAATCTGGGAGTCTCAACCTCCTGGAACTCTCAGAGCCTGTCCAGGCCTGTGTGGGGATAGCTAGCGTCTACAGATTTTTATGTTGTCTATTGTTTTATTGTTTCCCCATCTTTTGTGCACTTTTGGAGCTAACTGGCTGTGACAGGTATCCAGGCATTGATTTTATATTTTGTTGGTTAGATGCGATACTGTTTACGAGATTACGAGGATGACACGCTAGCCTTCGACTTCGGCAGGGTTTAGCTGTTGTTAGTTCATGATTTTGCTTAACTGCACGAACCAATGTCCTTTTTAGCCCCTTAAAGCCCAGTGGTTACTTTATGTACCACCAGGTTTAACACTCGTATAAATTCTACGTTCTGCCCGCACAGTGTATTTATGTGTTTTGTGTGGATCTCAGAACAAACAGCGAT
>BLKM01007525.1:0-35283 GCA_013340265.1 Coptotermes formosanus | reverse complement strand
ACTGAGCCAGGTGAATCCAATCGGTAGCCTCCGATCCTATTTATTAAGATATGTTTTAATATTTTCTTGACGTTTAGTGTGTGTCATCAAAGCTGTTTCTTTCTGTCAGCTTTTACCACAAGTAATGTACTGGTGTCTTTTTCGTCCTGTATCTGTTGGTTGCCCCACTCGTCCCGTCGTGTTTGATTTGATCTACGTAATAATATCGGCCAGGATCGTCCAAGTCATGAGAATATATTTTAACCTTTTAAAGCCTAGCGGTAACTTTACGTACCACCAGGTTTAACATTAAAAAATTCTACATGGTGGCCGCATTGCGTTTATGTGTTTTGTACGGATCTCAGAACAAACAGCAACTTTTGCCTTATAAAACATTAAGAGATTGGTTTTTATAACCGAAGTGGAGAGTGTTTACAGCGCGGTACGCACTGACTCCTTATATAAAACAGATACGCTTCGTCTTTAAAGGGCTAATAGTATGTAACCATTGTTATGCTAAGAGACCTTATGCTGCTGTCTGAAATATACTGGTGGATGGCCCGCAATTCTATGTGCTTGTCTCTCTGTGTTTATTTGGTAGCGGTTTAAATGTCCTTACTAAGCTAGGAAAACTCAAGAGATTGGCATTTAATCCGTCTCCTAAAGGTTAATATGTTGATTTTTAACTTAATAATTATCCATTTTTGAAAACAACCTTACGTACTCACAAAAATTTTGTTTAATATGTCGTAGATATTTTGAAAGTTATTCATTTTGTGAATTGTGTTTAATTTACACGATGGACTTCAAGTTAATTTTGTGTATGACGTCAAGCAACTGGTTCTCCTAAAACTGGAAGATATGCAAATTTAATAGATTCTGTATGTAGGTCTATCTAAATATGAATCCCTTTCGGTAACCACTACACTACCAGCAATGCCCAGAGGTAAAATAGAACTAATTCTAGAAAGGTGATGGATATATTGGCTACCAGGTGTTCCTCTGGGAGATTCCAACGTAACAATGGTCCAGTGAATCAACCATTGTCAGAAATCATTGACAGGATCGGACTCCAGAGACCCACTTGCATCACACAGCCAATACAATGATTTAACATTGGGGTGAAACTTGTTGTTTCAATCTAAGAGACGAATATGTATATGCAGCCACGCACCTATGATAATGTACTGCTCGAAGCTTCGTAGGCGAACCTCATGCCGTTAATGCAGTGTCATTTAAATATCAAGAAAAATACTAAATAAAACTCATTTCGTTCTTCCCGCATTTCTTTCTTTCTCTCTTTTAGTTCCTTCCTTCAGTGTGCCTTCCTTTTACTTCACTTCTGCCATTTATAAGCTATTAATTTGATGGAATGGAAAAAGGAGGTTATTTTATTACCGTAGTACCCGTCTGTGTCACTTTTGAAAAAATAATCTGATTTTCATTCCGAGTTTTACGAATCTAGGTGTTAACTATATGCAAATGGATTTTTGCCCACTGATTTTCTACAGTAAATAGTAACTATATGACGAAACCCCAGACGTGTGAGGCGGAGGGAAACACTAGCGACATTTATATTAAAATATATAATAATAACAGAGCCTAGAAAATTGCGCACGTTTCACTGAGGAACTATTTCTTTTTTTTTAGAACGTAAGACGTTCAGATGGAGCCAGGCACATTAAATTATGTAATAAATGCAATAAGCCTACATAATGCCGCGTGTGAAATGTTGTTTGTTTGGAAAGATTAAAAACATGGTTACGATGCGAAACCCTGATTTCTATCCTACAAATTGGAGTTACTGCGAAACTTCAGTAACACTATTTAAAAAATATACAAAGGCAGAAAAAATAGTTTATTAGGTAATTTCTAAAGATTTCCAACAATATGCACCGTATATTTAATGATAACTACTCATACAATAACTTAATAATAAAATGTACGCTATAAATAACCATGTGATATATTCCAGTAGGTCTATAGAGTTAATGATGTATGAAAGTGGGGAAACACGTGTATGTCTTGTGAATTATGTTCGCATCTATTCCTTATTATTCTCGAGGCATATTTAAAATCTTTTTGTACTCATTACATCTTCATATTATTAGGCTTGAACACATGGACCACGCCCTTTTACAGTGGCTTTTACATCTATTTTCACAACTATTATTTTTCCTATAGAGAAATGTTTGTGCTTAGTGCACGATCTCCTTTGGATAGATTTTACTGTTAATCGCGAAACAGGAATTTCTAGTATTCTGGACTGTGAGCCGTGTGGATTGGTATGTATGTACTAACCTGACGGAGGGTGCTGCTGTCGCCATACGCTATGTCGTTATACTCTGACTGTGGAGGAAACAATCTTCTCCAAGACGCTGATACCTCTGTAGCAATCCTCACACTGTCATATCCGAGAAGACTGTAATCTTCATCAGCATCACTGATTTCAAACAATCGTCGACGGGTGTTTGCATTACGCGCTTAACAGGGCTGTCAGAGTAGTTGCCTACCGACTAGGCGCTGTCACTTTCAGTGTAGTAGGATGGACAGCACGTTACTTTAACAGCGTGTAGTGTAACAATAGTATAGTGTAACTGTGAATGAAACTTGAGAACCTTGATGAATGCTGAAGAACCAACCTGGGACGAAACATTTGTGGGTTACCGTTTTGACTCTCAGATATAACGACTGTAGCCAGCCCTGGTCGTGTGGTTGTTAATAGCGAAAATATGCTTTGCTGTGTTGTCAAGGGGACACATCATGGTACAAGTTATTTAATGTGTAAGATAATTTAATTGTTGAAGTATTGTTTTAACACGATAATAGTTCTTCAGGTATTACTATATTTTTTTCACAATTTTTCTCTGCTTTCCTGCAAATATGGGCTTTGCTTTTGTTTTTTACAATCTGTTACTTACATCTGTCCCTCAGTTATCCCGACTAGATGATGAGAGGGGTGGTCCGCATTAGCCGGGAATCCTTACCACCAAGGGGAAGCTCCGTGGTATATGTAACATACGAAAAATCATCACTCAGTGCTAAAGTAAAACCCGTTAAAGCGTAAATACTGTACCTAACACCATATAATAATTATTTTCAATTCAATGGATAGCAATAATAATAGTAATTTCGATGGAAATGCTGGGCGATACGTGGCCGAGCGTCATGCGGACCATCCGGGGTTCAGGGTTGTCAAGAAATCACTGTACTTAGGTATTTTATTCGCGTAACCACCGAAGAATGAAAGTGGCCAAAAGGATACTTTAGACTGCAAGAAACGTACCTTCCAAATGAGTTCTTTACATATTTGCTTACTTCATTTTATTGGTTATATTTTATATTGATAGAACTGTAACAATCTGTTTTTCCAGCCAGAGAGTAACTGTCTGAATCTAATTGATTTAGTAGAGAACCGTACTCTTTTTTAAGGCCTGTGTAAATATGGCTGGAAATACGACAAAAGTCGACTCAAATTTTATAACCATGAACACTGCTTTAATCATACACACTTGTCACTGAGTGAGTCACAAATTATCTTTTGCCTAGGATTTGTAATTATTGAAGCATTTGTAATTATTGCTGGGTTAAAATTATCGTATAAAACAATTTCCACGAAAATGTTGTTTATCTGGGAGTTGACTGTATTAAGAATTTAAAAATTATTGTTTTTTACACATGCTTCCAGATTTTGACCTAAATTCCTGCATGTTTTTCGCACAGCGTATTTATGTGTTCCGTATAATTCTCGTAGTAAACGGTGAATATTTTCCTGTGCAGGATTTACTAATTCATCTTCCGTACGGACACATACTGCGATCTCTGTGAGGTATGAACTGAATCTACGTATACTGTAGATTAATTTTAGACTTCAGAGGGTGAATTAGCGAACAGAGTATTGTAACTTTACCTTAATGTGAGACTCATGCCCTTGTGCGAATTTTAATTTAAACTAAATTATTGGCCAAAATATTCCCACCTTTTATGCGAAACAGAATTACGTTGGTGCGTTTACAGAACCTATCCTGTGCCATCTGAATCCCTTCTGAGTCCCTAAGACTCACTTTAAATTTCATTATTCTGATGTTTATTAGTAAGATTGTGTTCGTAGTTTGAATTTCCACATTGTTCTGTAAGATGCAGTTTGCTTACTTTAAAATTACTTCTATTAATTTAAAATTCTTTTATTTATTTCTAATTTATTTTTCCAATTTGTCAGTAGCATAGAGTATGTGACAGTCAGTGCATTATGACTTAGGAAGGATGTGGAAAGAAGCCGCAGCAACCTCGTTTGTGGTATTATTCAGGAATTTGCCTGGAGAGCTGTGGAATTCAAGAAATGCCGCCTTCAAAACAGCCAGTATCATCGCCGGGTGTCGAAATGTCCATTTCTTGGTTCCCGATCAGAACTTGTCGCTAGTGCCAACGATGACAGACGTGTATTCTAGAAAGTAGTCATTGAAACACCATGTACATCACGAACTGCTTTCCGATTCACCAACCGTCTACGTTGTATTTGCTGGCGGTATCTGTTTAATTCTTGTTAAGTATTCTGGATACTTACGCTGTCCCATAGATAGAATTGTATTATTCGTTCGAATCCTTATCGATGCATTTATATTGGTTTACGTCATAATTTTTCGTACTGTGGCAGCACATCTTTAGTAGTTAGCATGTTCCGTGTGTTAAGACTTGTATTGTAAGTGCATTCATTCCAAGCCAGGTATGTTTCTTAGGTGTCCGTAGATACGGTAGATGTGTGCAGTGGTCATAGTGGACTGGTGGTTTGACACACAGATATGATGACTGTGCACAGGACGTGTTTATTCCCTCGTGCAATACTTCTACCGGAAGGATCAAGGAAGTGGCGAGAATTGTGGGTACATAAGGAGTAAACATCGCAAATGATTCGCAACTATTAACGTTCTGTTTCCTCGTTGGAAACTTGAGAAGCCTTTTCGACGTAACTCGAGCAGGAAATACGTTAATTTCCCTCGCAGTAGATGGTTATATAACCAGAGACAGCGCTTCGAACTGTGTGAAGAGGCGGATAGTGATTACTTAGTTGAATTAGAATTAAACAAACAGAACAGCACGTAGCATCAAGACCACATTGAACAGTCTCGGAGATGCTCAGTGGCAGAGGGATGAAATTAGTTCTGGTTTCTACGTGTCACGGCAATACGTTCTAAGGAAGCGAGTTCCCTGGTGTTCTGTCAGACTCTTCTTTCTGCACTTTTTCGCTAAGAGTGTAAATGAAAGAATTATGTGACATTGATGTACTTGTTAGCTGTGTGAAGACTACACGTGTGCATGGTCTGAGTAAAATTTTTGACAAGTCTGAGCTGAGTTGAATTGAGTTGAGTTGAGTTGAGTTGAATTTAATTGGGTATGCTAACAAGTCGCGTCTTCCCTTCAGGTCTTCCAACAGTTGGTACGAATTTATCAATAATTCCTTTCGTTCTTCATGCACGGTCAATCTCATCGCCCTTAACCTTTTAAAGCCTAGCGGTAACTTTACATAAGACCAGGTTTAACACTAAAAAATTCTACGTGGTGCCCACATTGCGTTTATGTGTTTTGTACGGATCTCAGAACAAACAGCAACTTTTGCCTTATAAAACATTAAGAGACTGGTTTTTATAACCGAAGTAGAGAGTGTTTACAGCGCGGTACGCACTGAGTCCTTATATAAACAGATACGCTTCGTCTTTAAAGGGTTAATTTGCTTACCGTCAGGATATTTGGCGAAGAGTGCGAATTCTAAAGCTCTTCATTATGCGGCTTTATTCGGTGTCTGTTGTTGCCTCTTTCATTGGCTGAAACACACCTGCCTGCAACCTGTTCTCAAGCATCTTCTGTGTGTGTTGTTCCTGCGCGGCGAGAGACCAAGTTTGCGCCCGTATAGAACAAGAGACAACATTATGTTTAATCTTCGCTTATTTATATAGCAGAGAGAAAGACAAAACGTTCTAAACTCAGTTGCGGAAAGCAATCGTGGAATTTAATGTGCCCCTAATTACTTTGTGAGTGTCATTTGAACATTCGTAGGTTGAGTGGATGGAATTATTACATTCATTACTGTAACAATGAGATGAAATATGTTGCATGCATTTAGCAGGAAGTAGTTATGTGGGTGATAATTGTTTGTGATGTATAAAAGAAACGAAAATTTACCGAGTAATTTTCTCTGGGGTAACATGGTAGACTCTTTTACCCGGGAGGGGGGGGGTTATCAGTCTTTTGTGTTTCGGCTGCGACACTATTTTGTATGAGATTTTTGGTGGTTTTATTCAGTACCTCCAGGATTAAGCTACGATCACTTTCTTCCAAATCATTTGTAATTTGATAATAATCCCAATAGAGACGCTATATACTTGTGATAACGATACGTTGTAAAATTGATAAACATTTAATAAATCTTTATACCTGATAGTTTTAACAGAATGGGCGATGTAACATTTTCAAGGTGTACCAAAGGGAGTTTACTGAAAATGAAACCGATTGACGTTGGTGGTGGTGGTGGTGGTGGTGGTGGTGATACGGTGGTGAAACGGTGACAAAATTCGGCAAAGACCCACACAGACACACAAATATTATATGTAGTGTAGTGTAGAGTGCTTTAGACTGAATTCCGTATTTTGTGAAGGAATGGGGCTTCTGGCATCACAGTAGTAGTTTGTGGTGGTACTACTGCTGGTACATGGTGGTGGTGGTGGTGGTGGTGGTATTGGTGGTGGTGGCGGTGGCGGTGGCGGTGTTGTTGTTGTTGTTGTTGTTTCTATTTTAGTTTACTGTAGGTTAAGGAATTAGAAGTGAAGTGGTAACTTGGTATTCTATTTACAAAAGGGAACGGAGTGCCACTACAATAATGATAATTTTTAATTATATTCCCAATTTCTTTATTTAAATTAAATTTTAATGCTTAGGCCGTATGATTTCCAATTTAATGTCAGATGAGCTCATACAGGACCCATGTCTTTACTCTTCCCAGTAAACTGAAATTTTAAGTTTCGATCACTAGGTAAAAATAGAATGTGCGCTTACAGTTTTTATTAGAAGACCATTAAATTACCCTTTTACTGCGGAATTTCGAGGTTTCTTTTATTACGAATGCAAGTTTAATTATAAGTTCCAGGGAATGAGAGGAAAGCAAAATGAGAAGAAATTTTATTATACTTTGAAGTAGTAATTATTAGGTCCGGAGGGAATTTATACGACTAACTGAATAACAGCTTTTAGGATTTTTATTAATAACGTTTTGGAGCACTCGAGAGAGTTGAAAACGGTTGGTATTACATTTAGCTTTTACGGGTTTCAACATGGGAAATTATTTGGAGTTTTATCGCAGGATGAATTATTGCAAAAATTCTTGTATTTATTGGATTTCTACACCCCTCTCACCTAGAATATGAAGTTCTGATTTCTGTGTGGACCCTGCCAACCATCTATATTAATTTCGCATAATTTTAGTGGAAAGTGATTTATAGAAATTATCATTGCTTCTAGTTATACATTAACTTTCTCTTAATACTTATTAAGCACGTACTTTGCGAGCGTTAGGATATCTGGTAGGCAGTGAACTAATGAACTCACAAATGGAATCCCAGAAGTTTTAGTAGGTTTTGGAAGGATAAGCATTTACTTGTCGCGTATTTAAAGTGATACGCTGTACATATTCCTTGTGCTTCGTAACCGATATATGGGTTATAAATGCACATGTACCATGTACGTAATGGAGAACGTATGAATCTGAACACGACTGTAGAAAGCAAGAGCAGAATGCGGAGGTCCAAACTAGTGCTAGCCATACAGTTTTTTTTTTGAAGTTAAAGGCGTTAGATTAACCCTTTAAAGACGAAGCCTATCTGTTTTATGTAAGGACTCAGTTCGTACCGCACAGTAAACACTCTCCACTTCGGTTATAAAAACCAATCTCTTAATGTGTTATAAGGCAAAAGTTGCTGTTTGTTCTGAGATCCGTACAAAACACATAAACGCAATGTGGGCACCACGTAGAATTTTTTAATGTTAAACCTGGTAGTATGTAAAGTTACCGCTAGGCTTTAAAAGGTTAAAAACGTAGTTATCGATTAAAGATAACGTATGTTTCGGCCTGGCCGCTATCGTCCGGGACCATATGAATAAATATGGATAGATTTATAGACCATGCAATTTGCGATCACATGAGATATAACACAGATACAGCGTGAGCAATAACACAAGAATGAAGAAAAGAGTTCCTGAACAACGAGTGGACAAACGTGAATGAGGAAACAGCACGTAGGAAGCTATTCGCTGGTAACAGCGTCACAGAACTGAGAAGTTTAGGTACATTTGCATGTAAGATCGAATAAAAATGGGGAAAACAGAACTGAGTTAGGAAGGGTAATAAAAACTAGTTTGTGTGTGGGGTCGATAGGCTATTAAACGAGAGAAGAAATTAAATAAAATCGTAGCGTAAATATATGAATCAAAATCCAGAGTGAGAGCTGAAAAATAAATGTATGGCAAATAATATAGAATGTAAGGTTAACATTGCATTAATTGTGTAGGACTAAAGTTCGGATTGATATAAGGACGCAGAAAACTTCACATTAGCAGGCACCTGGCTCAAACACTTATGCGATTCAGCAAATAATAATAACAATAACATAATAATAATAATGAAAAAGGAACGTCTATGCTAATTGATGTAGCAATGCCGGGAGACAGAAATGTGATAAAGAAAGAAGCCGAGAAGATTCTAAAATATAAAGACCTCATAATAGAAATCCAGCGCATGTGGAATGTAAATACAAAGGTGACGCCAGTTATAATAGGAGCAACTGGAACCATTTCAAAATCCTTCAGAAAATACTTGAGCAGCGTACCAGGAAAGCACGATATCAAGGAACTACAGAAAACAGCTATATTGGGCACAGCACACATACTGCGGGAAGTGCTAATGTAGAAGCACAAAAGAGTTTAATATTGAAGACGGCGTTATATGCACCATTAACAGTACGCACGGAATAGCTGCGACAATGTATACCCTAGAAACATGGTTTGTTTCAGGTATATAAGCATGAATACACTGCATAAAGGAGATGATGATGATGATGATGATGATGATGATGATGATGATGATGATGATGATGATGACGACGACGACGATGATGATGATAATGTGTGGCAAGTTCAACTGGACGCTTTTCTTCAAAGACGTTGTTCTGTTCCTGTGAGTATGAGTGAACGCCTTGTTCTCCATTGTTGGAACTGTCCTCATGGTCTAGATCTGACTGGCTGACAAATTTCAACGAATTTTAGCCAACAAGGATTTTGTGATGTTCTCTGAAGATTGTTCAACCAAACGCGAAAGGAGCCGTTTCTTTGTCTGATAAATCACAGAATTCGGGGACACATTTGTGATATTTCACTTCTGGAACACAAAATATTGGGACACTGGTAGACGCGAGTTGTCACACTTTGCATTCAGTGGGTCACAGTAGGTCAAGTGTTGTGGGCGGTTGTGTTTTTTTAACAAGAGCGTATATACAGACACTTAGAGACTCATAGCGACCTACGAGGAAGTGAAGTGTTGTAGCACCGTCGTAGAAACTATGAAATTTTACCCAGTTACCTTCAGTAGTGCGGTATGCAGTGGCACATTTGGTTGAGGCACTGAGCTACAAACCGGAAGGTCCCGGTTTCAATTCTCGATAGTCTTATTGGAATTAATCCTTAATCCTTCCGGCCGCACTATGGCCCTGGGGGTCGACTCAACCTCTAACAGAAATGAGTACCAGGAATATTTCCTGGGGCGGCCGGGGCGTAGGGCTGACAACCTTACCACCTTTAAATGGTGATTGTCTAGAAATTCTGGGAGGCTCAACGTCCTGGAACCCTCAGGGCCTGTCCAAGCCTGTAACGGGATTGCTTTACCTTTACCTTTACCTTTACCTTCAGTATTGCACTAGATGTTATCCTTTCTAAAAAAACTTCATCATTCTTATGGAGCCCCTCCATCATTGAACTCAGCCATAGGGCTTTACCTCAACTTCTCATCCATTCCACCTGCGATAATTGCTTAACCTGGCATCCATTACTGTAGAAGGAACTGCAAGTTGAGAAGGACTGGTAGAAGCTCCGTCTACCAGCTATGAACTTCGAAAGTGGGCACATTGCTGAAACCGGAAAGACACCTGACTTTAGAGCCAGCATTCAGCTGGAGCCCAACAGCATCAACTTCGACAAAGGAGAAGTCATAACTAACTTATACTCTTACTAACCACTGAGAATCGAAAAGGATATAAACCTAGGAATGCCTGGTTACACTTTTTCCCACCAACATTCTTCCTTAAATCATCAGCGTTTTCTGAATAATGGCTGAATACTCCCCATTCAGGTCATCCGCAGATTTGTTATCGTTTAGAAAATGTTTCTTCACATTTTTCTGATGAATGTGGAGCACCGAAAATCTTTTAATCGCCTCATTGCACGTCCTTCAGATGCCACAGGTCTTTTATTTACCTCTTGCCATGAACCCTTTCCCCAGTTCGTAGAAAAATCTATTCATCACTTCTCTTTTATAAGAACGGTTAAGCTCCCGTATGGATTGCACTGTGGTCGTCCTGCACCCAAACAAGCCAATCAAGTTGTCACATTCCACCCGCCATACACTGCCAGATCGAAGTGATGGCTCCGGTCGACACCCAGATTCAGTCACTATGAAGATGGCAACTGTAATACTTGCCGAAACGTCGGAAAACAGTCTTCTGTCCATGCCACGCTTTTATCATCATCCTGCAGTCTACGGCTAAGTGCTCCAAGTGCAAAAATGAAATTAATGTCTGTCCACACATAAATAAATTTTATTTATTATACAGAACTACATGTTTCGACCTATCTCAGGTCGTCATCTGGTTGACAATTGGTCTTTGCACTATTACCAACACAACGGGATAACATTCGTTGGCATCTTCTAAGAGTTTTTTTTTTCTGACTAAAGTTTTATGTGCATTTATCATGTTCCTAAAACAGCTGCATGTCTCCACCATTCCATGCTACTTGAATTAATCTCCATACCCGTAGGAAAAGAAACGTACGGCCTGTGCTTCTTCTTCATCCTTGTTATGTACAAAACACTCTGCTCGGCACCCTGTTTCTGAACACCTCCAGTCTCCATACCTGTACTACTTTTAAAGGCCTTTCAGATCCACCTAAAGCAACAGGTAATGGCGCTATATATTTTGTACGTTTATTTCAATCCTGTACTTACAGTCGGAAGACGGAAGGGTAGGCGAAATGAAAAAGAATAAATCACGAAATAATCAAGTAATACAGACGGGCAACTTTAAAAGAACCCGAGTTCGAATCTCTAAGTATACTTCCTGAACTCATACACACACGCACACGCACACAAAAGCATTTTAAATGCTACGTTAATTTTGGACGTAAAGTGTAACATTGTAGGTGGACTAAAGTGTGAGGAATTTTGATGTCCATTGTAAGTTTCTGTAAGTTTCTGTAAGTTTCTGTAAGTTTCTGTAAGTTTTCATACGAACTGTCTATTTACATTCGATAAGCCCGTCCTCAGAGGTCAATGTGCGTCAGGAATAATTGGTAAAATTTATGCACATGCAGTCATTATATGCTGTTGTAATGACAATGTGATGTATAGCGGCTGCACAGTGCCGTGAGATTGTTCTTGTCTCCATGCATGTCCAAACAGCGCTATTTGTAATTGAGGCCAACATACATGCATCGTCCTTCATTATAGACTCAACGCTGTTTAACCTTTTAAAGCCTAGCGGTAACTTTACGTACCACCAGGTTTAACATTAAAAAATTCTACATGGTGCCCACATTGCGTTTATGTGTTTTGTACGGATCTCAGAACAAACAGCAACTTTTGCCTTATAACACATTAAGAGACTGGTTTTTATAACCGAAGTGGAGAGTGTTTACAACGCGGTACGCACTGAGTCCTTATATAAAACAGATACGCTTCGTCTTTAAAGGTTAAATTAACGGCAACATAAGATCAGCATTTGTTATGGAGCATAGTTTCACACGTCACGACTGTAAGTGTTGACAGCATTTCAACATTTATGGGATATGGTTGTCATTTCAGGCGAACTAGTGTTAGAGATCGTGAATATATATGGTTTGTTAGTAATGGTTACGGTATGTCATGTGGGATGTAACTCCGCTTGGTGTGGTATGTGGGTACCATAATTTCGGATAAACTTTAATCTAAAATCTTCAAGGCAGAGAATTTTCTTCGGAATAATGAACAAGTTGGCTCAGAGTGCAATACTTAAGGGTTGCTTGAATGTCGGTTGGGATACTGGATACTCGGAGACAGGCTTTATGGTTTTCCTCATTTCATTTAGGCAAATACCGGGAAAGCGCCTTATTGGGCCACCGCTTGCTACTGTCACGTGTTCTCCAAACCAGGGGTGAAAAATAAAGGTAACACTCCCTACTATATAGCCTGATATACTGACAACTTGACGAAATAAACCCCAAACGAATAAACGGAATAAAGTAACTATAATAATTTGGTTCCTAACTACCAAACTACACGGTATGATATTCCAGAAGGCAATAATGTTCCTAATCACCAACGTGAGCACTTCAAATCTCACAAGGGATGAGAAATTTAAAAATTTGCCGGCTGTCGGTATGTGAAAACTCTATAACCCGCTCTCGTAGCCCAATGACCACGCAGTAGAATGCCAAACGCAATCTTACGTCAAGTCTCTTTTGACCGACGACAAGCACTCCTCTTTGCGTGTTACGTCACACATCGGCCAAGTCTTTTCTTTCCCGATCACCGGAGCAAACGAAAGATTGTGACAGCGGAAGAAGTGGAAAGATAAAAGAAGAATGAGATAGAAAAGACTGGAATCCAAGGGTTACAGAAGAAAGTCTGAACCCGCTGTATGAAACAGACGGGATAACAAACGTCATGTCTCTATCTCTCTCTTGACTTTGACAATTCAATTCCTTTTTATGAGAAATCGGTTTTTTGTCAGAAGTGGGCGAGAGTTTTGGCGGGGTGAGAAGGCGTTTTTGGGTGAAAGAAAAGAAAGGAAAGAGCAGAGTTGTGGAAAACTTTTCTCATTCATACCAACCCTGCACACAAGTTGTTTCAAAAGATACCATGTCTTCATTCAACCCCCTTTCTGTTCATGCATGAGTCAAAGCTTGATACAGACAACCTCATATTATACAAGTCGATGGCAGCAGTGGGACTAGCAGCAAGTGGTGTGCGCCATGGCAGCTATTGACCAAACATTTCAACTGTCTTGTATGAGTCCCAACTTTGTGAGTTACACACAATGCTATGAATGTGAAGCATTGAACTATGAAAATTTAGTGCTACAAACTTCAGTCATGTTTTCCTCTGCGACAACTTTTTGGTTCCGTGAATTTCTTGATGGCATATTTGTGCTGTCAGTGTAAAACCAACAGCGTGTGGAATGAGAGAAAGTTTATCTTCAACACGGGTTCTTCTTCTTATTTCGGATCATATTCCTTAATTAAATTGCTGCGGCGTTACGCGTTGTGACCTCCATCCCCCCCCTTCCCCCACCCCGCCGCTCGTACCCATAAGGAACATGCGCCTACGCCTCGGCTGTCTTCTTTTGTTCACAGTTGAGACAAGGAAAGACAACGTTGCACACATAAATAACGCAATTTTTGTTACTGGAGTAGCGATACCTTTGCTGGAATGTGACTGCGGGATGGACAATAGAGGAATCGTGGTTCGAAGCCCGTTGGGGGCAAGAGATTTATCTTTTCTGCACTTTGCCAAGACAGTGTCCAAAGCCCATCGAATTTCCTACTGAATGAATGTTGGTGTCTTTCCCCGGGTGTAAAGCTGTTGTTACGTGCACCTCACTGGTCACCTCCATCTAGCTCCGAGGTAAAGAATGAATGGAGCTTTACCTCTAATCCCTCATATGCTTTCATGGCGTGAAAGCGGTCAAACGTAATTCTTGTTATTATGTCCCTAATTTACACACACACACACACACACACACACGCGCGCGCGCACACACACACACACACACACACACACACACACACACACACACACACTTCCCGTCTTGAAGGAAGTTAAACTGAAATTAATAACGCGTATGCCACAACAACCCGAGGCTCAGTTGTATCAGCAGTGGGGTCAGGATTCCAATACCACTTGCTGTAAGAATAATTCGATTTATTGTTTTGTGATGTCACCTGAGGTTGATTGCAAAGGATGGTTCGGTCTTGCACCTTAGGACTTATGTGCTTGTCCAAACATGAATGAGGAAAACCCTTTATATAACGGCACTGGTCCTCAAGCACGTGTAACTAAATATAAATTTTCGCGGAAAACCAGTAAGACACAAGTGTAAAAGCCAAGTTAAACCTCAGTAATAGCAGTTGTTACCCTTTCGAAATTCGAAGCTGGTGTCTGCCGAGTAATAATTGGAAGCTGGAGTCAAATTTTTCGTTACCGCTTGCTTGTTCTTTTTCCTTGGTGCGGCTTCCCAAATATGTCATGAAATCGAAGAACTTTCCCTCTGCATTTTCCCAGAGTGACAAAGATTTTTCGCCCTCTGTACGTATGTCTGTCTATCTGTATAACGCCAAATGCCAGTGCGACCCAGTGTCATTCAATCTTCATATTTATTAACCTTGTTTTAAGACATTTATTTCGAATGTTTAGAGGGACATCGGCTTGGCGTCAGAGCTTGTATCCACACATGACAATTCTAACTCAGAAAAGACGAATTTCGTCAGTGGTAATCGAACCCACGATTGCAGTGTTTGAGCGCTAAAGACAGTGGGTTGTACACGGCTCAACCTCCGATCACACTGGTCATCAGTTTTGTTCTAAATTTCCCTCAATCTATTTTAATTGTTTCCTTGTCTCTTCATGTCTCTTGGCTTATTAAATCCATATTATCAGGCGTTATTCTAGATTTTTCTGTAGTCCAGGTTTCGGCGCCGCAGAGCACTGTGGGCTAAGCTAAAATACTGTGGGCTGTATATGTTGTGTCGCTGATGCGTCAAGTAGCGGGTTTATTAACCATTTAAAGACGAAACGTGTGTGTTTTATATAAGGACTCAGTCCTTACCGCGCAGTAAACACTTATTCTTGGTTATAAAAACCAGTCTCTTAATGTTTTATAAGGCAAAAGTTGCTGTTTGTTCTGAGATCCGTACAAAACACATAAACGCAATGTGGGTACCACGCAGAATTTTTTAATGTTAAACCGGGTGGTACGTAAAGTTACCGCTAGGCTTTAAAAGGTTAAATACCTTCGTAGCACTGCAGGCCCGCTCTGCATATCTATTTTGTAAACGTGCATTTTATTGGGTCAGAATTCCAGAGACTATAGTAACATATAGACATTTTATGCAGGACGGTAATGTACAAATTTACTAAATTAATACAGTGTTGCTTGACCTATATACAATTATATTCTATTAAGTATGTTACTTACTTACTTACTTACTTACTTACTTAGTCCTTCCCTCTTGTACCTGCTTGTTCAGAGTAGGTGTCGGGGGTTTTTGTGATTTTTCATTTGGTCACACTCAAACACACACAACAGTCGGTAGGACTTCTCTGGACGAGGGATCGGCCCGTCGCAGATACCTCTACCTGACAGCACAAACATTCACACGAGAAAACATCCATGCCCCCGGTGAGATTCGAACCCACGGTCCCAGCAAGCGCTCGGCTGCAGACCTGCGCCTTAGAACGCACGGCCACTGGGATCGGCCTATTATGTATGTACGCGTATTTATATTCAGTGGAACTGTTATCTAACTTTGCTAAAATGTAATCTCTAACAGTGCCTACTTTAACGTTTTAAAGCCTAGCGGTAACTTTACATATCACCACCAGGTTCAACATTCAAAAACTCTACATGGTTCTCACATTGCGTTTATGTGTTTTGTATGGATCTTCGAACAAACAGCAACTTTTGCCTCATAAAACATTAAGAGATTGGTTTTTATAATCTAGATGGAGAGTGTTTACTGCGAGGTACGGACTGATTACTTACATAAAACAGGCAGGCTTTGTCTTTAAGGGGTTGATATGGGACATGCTTATAGACTACAGGTCTGCTATACACATTGTCATTAGACACTGCTCAGACTTTGACACGAAGGTGATATGTATATGAATCTATGATGGGTTGCAGCACGTGATATTAACACATGGCCGTACGTAAAGCATTGGCAACAAACAGTTCATGCTATCGGAAGGGAAATGAGATATGCTGAATTAGCTTCAAACCTCAACGCACATCCGTTTTGAGACATGTATCTGTCCCATAATATTGACCAATCATTTGAACAGTATCATCTAAACAGTCGTTATATCATCAGCCATTTCACACGTAACACCGTAATGTCCCCCGTACACATAGCGACAATACTGAAATTATGTACGGCCTTGTTGGAAGTACGGGTATGAATTCACAATGTAGCCTATGCTGGACTCGTGTGCAACACTCAGTTGCTGCATCGAAATGTTATAATAAAGATCAAAGTGTTTAATTTTTTTTGTGAGATGAAATGCATGACGTCATGCATGACGTCATAAATGCACTAATGGTCGCTTTGTTGGCAAGATGAAGTGAGCAACTGCTGACAGCTACTGATGACAGCTACTGATGACAGTATTTTTGGTGTGTAGAGGTCACGAAAATGTTTTGGGCATTTCGATGTCGTAGAGTAAATTTGAATAAAGAAGAAAATTTTGGTTTTACATAATTTGTATGTGTGCGTATTGGAAATCTATAGAATTATGCAACATATTTCGGCTTGTTTAAATCCACCCATCTTCACTTCTGACTAAGAAGAATATAAAACTCACCTTCATTTAGTGCTGAGATTGTGAATGAATCGAGATAAGAATCCCATGCCCTATCTGCCTTCGTGGCTTTTAGAGGGATGACTGTAATTTTCCTGTACTGCTCGCTAGTGATGAGTTATGGGTAATAAACAAATACATATCCAAATTAGTTTTTGTGTTTGAATCACACAGTACTCTAACCTGCCCAGTTTTAGGTGTTATTAGGTGGAACGTCATGTAATTTGATAAAACTTCTTGCAATTCTTTGTTCTAATGCAGACGTCCACCGTCCTTTTTAATCCTTTAAAGACGAAACGCATTCTAATATAAAGACTCAGTACGTACCCCGCTGTAAACACTCCACCCCAGTTTAAAAACCCAACCATTTGATGACATGTCAGGTAAAAGCCGCAGATTGTTCCCAGATAAGTATAAAACACGTAAACGCAATGTGGGCACCACGTAGAATTTTTTAATGTTAAACCTGGTGGTACGTAAAGTTACCGCTAGGCTTTGAAAGGTTAAGACTAAAATTAATGTACGTGATATACATGTATAAATATTCGGTTTTGCCTTACAGTTAACACAGTGTCCTTAAATGAAAGAGAGGTTTAAATATTAAACATGGCGGTGCATATAATAGCCACTAGGATGTAGGGGTTAATGAAAGATTTAAGCTACAATTTTATAAATTTCAAAGAATCTTTATTGTAGAAATATTAATTTTTATTTGCTGATTGCGTTTTTAGTTTGTTGATTATTGAGAAACTCTTTTAAAGTCACGAAAGGTACTGTTCAGCTTATTTATTTACAAAGCCACTTGTTTGTTACAATATTAACATGTTGTAGAACGCTGCTTATGATTTTGGGAATTGCACACTTTCGGGGTATATCAAGTTTCATAACTTAAGTGAGAGTATTTTCTAGAAAGAAGTATATGGATGATAAGTGCCCAAGTAAATGCACTGGACTTCATAGAATTTTATTACTTGAACTCTTCGCCTTCTGTACTTCAAGTAATATGATTACTTATTTCGCAAAGCTTTTCTGAAAAAGGTTGTATTTTGGGTAAAAGTTTTAAGCCACGATAGATTCGACACACATCCATTTCAATATATTATTTAATAACAACTCTCCCACTCGACGCTATGTAACCTAGAACGAGCTACTGATGACGTCGTTAAATAAGCCATAATTAAATTGAAATACGAAATGTTACAATAGAGCCATCTCCCGAATCATCTTTTTATGTGGAATAAATTTTATGCTCTAGACTGTGCCATATAACAGAGGTATAGTAAGAAATTTCTATAAACTTAAATTTGAAAATAATTTTATTATATGTTGGGCGCTTGGATTAGGCACTATTATGTCTTCCTATGACGGCTGGATTCAGTAGATATCATGAGCAAAATCTGTTTGTGGTTTTTCAGTGAAAGCCAAGTGTCTTCTTCTTCCTCGCCTGTTTGCTGCTCGCGACTGATACTGAAGTCTTTTATCTGTTATAGTCACAAAACAACTGCTGATGTACATTTGGAACAAAAGGAAGAGAAAGAATAAAGACGAAAATTGCTTGTAGCGTCATGAATTATTCACTGCCTTCTCCCTGACACCTGTCATAAACGAGTCGATTATGGAGGAAGGAATCTCGGATGTAGAACAGGAGAAATATTATCTGTTTCAAACAAACATGTAGCTGGAGGGGCAGATATTTTATGCACGATAACATACTAGAGGGATATACTGACACATATTCACGATGCAAGTTATCCAGCGATGAGTTTTAAAATCGATTTTCATGCTCGTTTTGTTCTTTATCTTAGTACATGAAATTTGTGCCTTCAGGTGGCAGTTTTTTGACCATATTTCCTTGTGTCGCATACAGAAATATATCAGTAAGTCCTGTAAAGGTTAAAGGTAAAGTCTTCGCTGTGCACGGCATTGTGAAGGCTTGGGGGGGGGGGGGATAGAATATTGTGGTTCATGTGCCTACTGGAAACTGCTGTAAGAACTCTAGCAATATAATATTGAAGTTAAGCCCCAGTTGGGGTCCATAAAACTGCCCCATGTTAGAATGAAAGAAAGAAAGAAAGAAAAAGGAAGAATTGGAGGAAGAGGCAGGAGAGAGGAAGACGAAAAGGAAGCATGAAAGGGGGAAAGGAAAGATTAGAAAAGAAGAGATCAAGATGCAAGATAACGGTAAAGCGACACAAATAAAAGTTGACTATACAGAATTTGTAATAGGAGAAACACCAGTAAACAAGTTAGGTAACAAATCTAGGCTGTACTGTCGCTGAGACACTTAGTCTACTTCTCACTGTGGGAGTCTTGAGTTCAATGCCAGGTCAGTCCATGTGGGACCTACAGTGAAAAAAGTGGCACTTTGAACGGTTCCTTCAGAGTATTTTGGATTTACCTGTCTATATCATTCAGTCCTTATTCATAGGAGGCTTTATCCAAAAATTCGCGAACTTACTGCTATGTTAGTAGTAGTAGTAGTAGTAGTAGTAGTAGTAGTAGTAGTAGTAGTAGTACAGTCTGCTCTCGCTAGGTGCCGTAGTGTATTTTCTGACACGGTGTAATCAGGTGTTCAGCCATAAACATCTGCCGTGGTTGTCAACGGGTGTTTATTTTTTGAGTGTTGAAATGTGTTCCGTAATATTCTAATGCCCGATTTGCAAGGACAGCGCACTGGTGTTAAGGTTTTTCTTCAAAATCACGAAAGCTGCATCGGAAGTACCTGTAACGTTCAAACCAGCTATCCGTGAAAAGTATACACACTTTTGAATGATTTTTTTTATTCAAACTTGGGGAAAGGCCACTTGAAGATTGTGATCTTTCACGCTGTCTATCCAGAGATCACACAGAGTAGAACATGCAGAAAGTTCCAAGAGATTGACGCAATGCATTTTCGGAGATTTCTGGCAACTTCCGCTTTTCGTATGGATTATGCAAGCTGACTGTAAGGGACAACCTGAACATGTGGCGGATCTCGGCAAAGTTTGTGCCTCGGTGGCTCACTGATGAGCTGGAGCAGCGTCAATTCTTGGCCGCTAAAACAGAGCTCTCTTCGCCGACACTCAGGATCTGGCCCGTTATGTTTCTTCTTGTTTTAGACAATGAAATTGCAGCTGTGACAGTCTAACTTCCAGGATATTCCCGAAATTGCGGAGCAACCGTTGATCTTACAGGCCATTCCAAAAATCCCGTTATAGCGGTTCTTCCAGCAGTATCACAAAAGCTGGACCTGTTACATAAACCCAGAAGAGTTCGACTTTGCAAGGGGCAACAACGACCAGCAAAACATACAGGAGTGTTTCGTTATTGACCCCGTCCGCGAGTGCCTGAGCACACCCTCGTATTCATTTCTGTGCAATCGACTTTACGTAGTCTACGTCTCAAATGCTGACAATTTCGTT
This sequence comes from Coptotermes formosanus, assembly GCA_013340265.1. Lineage (NCBI taxonomy): Eukaryota > Metazoa > Arthropoda > Insecta > Blattodea > Rhinotermitidae > Coptotermes > Coptotermes formosanus. The sequence continues at coordinate 15,036 of BLKM01007525.1, read as the reverse complement.
AAGTACGCACATCGATTTAAAAATATGTCACGTTTTCTCTTTTCGTATGAAAATTACCACTGAAACCATAAAACTTAACAGAAAAACGTACGTTATTTCTGTGATTCGTTTGTTGCAAACATGTTTTAGCGAGATATTCTCGACATATGAGCAGTGAGATAGGACTTAGAATGAAGTGTTCTTTATTTTTCTGCAGTTTTAATCATGACACAAGTAGACCAACATATTTTAAACTGCTCAGAATCAAATTTCATGAAAATCAGTTCAGCTTTTCTCAAGGCGTTTGATGCGGACATACGGACGTGGCAGTTCTAATAGTTGTCCACGAACATGCCTTAAAAAAGAATAATGAAACTAAAACGAGTGGTAGAGGGTGAAGAAGCAAAGAGGATTGAAAGCCGACGTAAGAATAAACGTTTTTCTGTAGCATCAGTTGGTACGTCAGCAGTGAAGTCTGACTCGACTTCCCAGCTTGAGGTGCTAATTAACACTCGTCTGTCTAAGCACCTCACTCCGCTTACGAGCGACGATCGACATAAGATTTACGGCCCCTGCAGATAGCGTCAAGAGTGTTACATTGCCCAGCACGGTGTGTTGCTATAGTAAGCACTAACCGCTTGCTAACGAGGCGTGGCTGCTGCTTCCCCCATATCTTTTAATAGCCAATTTATCTGGGGAATGGTTTCAGCTTTCTGCAGCTACTGCATGTTCCAACACTGGGAACTCCCGCCATTAATCTTTTTCAGTATCAACAATTTAAATTGTTTTGTATCAAAAGAATCAAGTATCAATATTAATGACCTGGTCTGTCTTGTCAGTGTCTTCCCATTTCCCTGGAGAGCAATTCTAAAACCAAACTTATAACAACTAAGAGCATTCAGAATAGTTTGTAGCAATTTTAATTTTAATTACAAATTATTTCCTCCCCTTAAAACAAATAAGTGGTATCGAAAATTGCTTTGCTTCAAGGGCCTTTCCTTTTATGTAACTGCGTTTGGCTGGAATGTAATTGGAGGAATTTCTCCTTCACTTGGTAATCGGCTGTGCGTCTTAAGCACTGTTGGTACTTTGAAAGTGCGTTTTATCTTATTATGTTTCCAGTAAGCCCCGGGCTTGTTACAGACTTCAAAGAAACTGCTTGATGTTGAATTTCTTTGTTCAGCCTTTTGTTTTCGTCCACTACTTTCAGTTTTAAGACATTATGATTAAGCGCCTTTGGCGGATCAAAAACAGCCGTATGTACATATTTTATTAAAGAGTGTGGTCTGAACAAACCTCGCCTTCCTGCCACCAACTTGACCTTAATGCATAGAGAAAGTAACTGAGTAGCTGTAATTACGTAACTTCCGCCTGCCGGTGCTGAAAATAATAAAAATGCTGTTCTTTATGAGATTCTTTATACGGGATCGTTCATGATAGTTTATCTTTACTCAGTGAATTTGAACCCTGCAAGGAAGCTTAACCCTTTGAAACACGCATTTCATGTAACAAGTACTTTTTTGATTGATCTCCAACCCCACAGAAAATGCTGACAGCTTCCGCTGAAAATTCCAAGGAAGTAATAGCTGTATATTGTGGGAATGATACAGAAGACACAAGTACACTCTGTCGACAAAATACAGAGATTCTTGTGTCACAATGAAGGCTAATTCACACATACAGGACTGCGTCCCTGCCGTGCTCCAATCGTGTCTTTTTGCTGCCATTTAAACGTAAAGAGCAGATTCTTTCGTGAAAGTCCGCGGGGGTAGCCGGAATTATTCGAACTGCTGATTCATCCCAGCTGCACTTTTAGTGTCGCCTTATAAGCAAACCGAAAACAACCTCATGTAGACCGCGTGGTACACGGAAGAAGCCGAACATTGAGGGACAGGCTTAGACGGCCTACAGATCGCCCACACAGCTATATTTCAACTCGCACGTGTAGGACTCTACCCCCTCTGTGTTGTGCTGTGTTGCTTTGTGAGATTACTGTCAGTGCGGTCCATGGTGACACGGTCGGATCACGGCAACAGCACAGCACTGTATGCTTGAATGAAACACGGTCGCGCTGTGTAATTCGAGTGGGAATGACGTAATCTAAGTCCCTAGCGACACGGCAGGGGTACGGTTCTGATTGTATGTACACAGACAACTATAATTTAACAGGCATTATTCCGTTAGAGGATAAATTTACCTGGTGAAGTACGTAAAGATTTCTTAGATACGACTTTAGAAGCAGTGGCGTAACTGGGCTTTTTAACGCCCGGGGCGAGCCATCACAAAGGCCGAACCTGACAGAAATTACGAACTTTAAAAATGTCACAGTTTTTACTTTGACGAAAAACTAAGAAGATACAAATCAAATTGGCAACAATATCTAAGAAGAATGAACAACAACAGGATGCCCCAAATAATGCTGAATTATAGACCAAACGGACGAAGACGACTTGGAAGACCTTAGAAGAGGCTATTAGACGAGGTCTATTAACGCCTAACACGTGATGGAAGATGATGATGATGAAAATTTTATTGCATTTCCTTCTGTTTGTCTTAATAATTTAAAATTCGTTGCGCGCAGAAAATTACTTCTCATTTAAAGTACTCATTTTGCCGCCTCTTGGATTCTGCTGTCGGGGGTGGCCGCATCACTCCCTTCACCATGGCTACGCCCCTGATTAGAAGTCAGTTTATTGAGAAAGTAAACTTACTAAGTACACGTTACCTCTAACCATGTACAGTTGAAATAAGCATAACTATCCTGCACCGATCCTGAACTATCGAAGGTCTGAGACCCCACGGGTTATATATAATCTGTAATTACGCACTCAATAATCCATTGATGATGAATTATTGTTTAAAATGGCACAATTTAGAATAGTTATGTCACTGTCGTTATAATGCAATAGCGACATATGACCGCAGGTACAACTTTTTTTACATGAGATAAGGACTTTATTTTAAGTGTGTTATTTAACGACGCTGTTTCCAAGATCTTAATAGCTTCGATGATACCTAAATGACTACGGAGCATTTTTGGAATAATAATGACAGGGGAAAACCGAAGTACTTGAAGAAAACCTCTCCCGGTGTCAAGTCTTCCACTGCAAATTCCACGTGAACTGGCCTGATACTGAATCTTGCTGTCCGCGGTGAGGGGCTGGCTCATATCCTGAGCCATGGCATGCCCCTGCACGTGACTGAAATGAGAATTAACTCTTATTCATTAACCCTTTAAAGACGAAGCGTATCTGTTTTATATAAGGACTCAGTGCGTACCGCGCTGTAAACACTCTCTACTTCGGTTATAAAAACAAATCTCTTAATGTTTTATAAGGCAAAAGTCGCTGTTTGTTCTGAGATCCGTACAAAACACATAAACGCAATGTGAGCACCACGTAGAATTTTTTAATTTTAAACCTGGTCGTATGTAAAGTTACCGCTAGGCTTTAAAAGGTTAATAGAACTTCACATTTACAGGATGTAATTGAAAATATTTTTAAAAAGATTCTGGTAAAAATACAGCGGTATTTTGGCTCGAAATTCAGTGTACCTAAAATCATTATGGTGAGCGGGTTGATATTTTCTTTGCAAGACCAACAGTACTCACCCGTCACGGCTAGAACCCTCCGACCTTCCTTGATAATACTGTCCCATTGTACTCACATCCTGGTGAGACTGCTCACATTTTTCATCACTTATGATAACGAAAGTTGTCAGGAAAAATTCATATGTGACTGTAAAATGTGAAGTTGAGTGACGTCCTACATCAGCACTGCTTATTGCTACGGAACATCATGTCTTATTTTCTCTTTTGTGTTGACCAAAGGCACATGAAAGAGAGATTTAAAAGATTTCCATGGGGCAATATGAAGGGGAATTTTGTTTAAAAAATCTTACAAAATATTTATAATTTTACAAACAACAGACTACCTCCTGGCAAACAGTTCGTTGTTAATTGTGAAAGGTTTTTTGGAACAGTATGCTGTTTTACATGTAATACTTTTTAAACGGTGTTAGTATGAATAAGTCTTGTTCGTTATATTTATGCACGTTAAAAGTCTTTTCCTACATGTGCCGATCACATGGATCATCGTCTGGGAGATCACGAAGGAACCACAAAAGTGTGGATACAGCAAAGATTTTACAACATAAACATTACAGATTTAACGAGTTACTTTTTTTAAAATATACAAATACTACTACATAGAAATGTATATTTGAAGTGTAAAGAGAAAATTAAGAGTGGTAAACTGTTTCATTTTAATGTTTTGAAATATCATAACTTTAATGTAGTATTACGCTGGATATTTCTCCATTAAATTCGAGTATTTTGGCTTCAAATATTTAACACCATTATCATATTTGTCCAAAGCCTTCATAGAATCCTCGTTATGCCAACTTCTATGCACGACGGACGAAGAGGTACGACGTATCCAATACTTAACTGCATACAAACATTATTTTACCCAGCAATCTCTATCGTTGATAAGCTTTTAAACACTATGAAGGCAAATATTAACGTAAATTGTAGCCCACAGATTCAGGTCGTACCGCGCGGTAAACGTTTTGTCACGATTATAAAAACAACCAGTTAATTCTGTATAGGGAGCTAATCGAAGTTTTTCTTATAACATTAGAGGTCACAGAAATATCTGTGTGGGCAAAACATAGCATTTTGGTTTTTAAATCTGTTCGTACTTAAAGTAGGCCTAACCCCTGACCCCTGAAGGGGTACCAAGAATGTTGTGTTTTTTTGTTCGAGTATTCCAAAGCGCAGGAATCAGCAATACTTAGGAAACACACCCTGCAATCCGAGCAATGGGCGATGACCTTCAAACGACCGATCAACTGCCTACCGCGTTCCTGATTTCTTGGTAGTCTGTAGGCCTATCATATACGTACACGTAACCCAAATTAACCTTTTAAAGCCTAGCGGTAACTTTACGCACCACCAGGTTTAACATTAAAAAATTCTACGTGGTGCCCACATTGCGTTTATGTGTTTTGTACGGATCTCAGAACAAACAGCAACTTTTGCCTTATAAAACATTAAGAGACTGGTTTTTATAACCGAAGTGGAGGGTGTTTACAGCGCGGTACGCACTGAGTCCTTATATAAAACAGATACGCTTCGTCTTTAAAGGGTTAACCTTTTAAAGCCTAGCGGTAACTTTACGCACCACCAGGTTTAACATTAAAAAATTCTACGTGGTGCCCACATTGCGTTTATGTGTTTTGTACGGATCTCAGAACAAACAGCAACTTTTGCCTTATAAAACATTAAGAGACTGGTTTTTATAACCGAAGTGGAGGGTGTTTACAGTGCGGTACGCACTGAGTCCTTATATAAAACAGACACGCTTCGTCTTTAAAGGGTTAAAGACACGTTTAGTACTGCGTCGGGTCGGACTAACAGTCGTGTCTACTTTTGCAGTTACGCATTAATTCAGAAGGTAATAATGAACTTCCTGATATTGGCTCGTGGCTGCGTAATCTCACAGTGAATTTATGTCCCTGTGAAGTAGCTGCTATGTACATTTGACACTTCTCTAAATCCCCGTGGATGTCGTAAAACTGAACGTTAAGGTCAGAGTTGCGATAGTTTGTAGCAGCGGATAGAGTATAATTGACTTTGTGAGTTCAGTCATAGGAACTTTCGGAAAACAAGTGACGTAGGAAACTGTGGGTCCTGTGACTGGTTTGTTCAGACAGTAGCTGCTACATTTCAACACATTTATTTTGGTCGTTTAAGTTCTGAGTCCTGAGGTTTATAGAGAAGTACGAAGAGAGTGTTCTGATGGATTGCTGAGTGAAAAGTTAGAGAGGGAGAGAGGGAGATATAGGGGAAGAGAAGCGGAGGGACAGATAGTTTAAATTACTCTTATGAATGTGTGTGTGTGTGTGTGTGTGTGTGTGTATATATATATATATATGGGAAATATAAATTAATGGACAAATAGATAGATTAGACTCTTAGACACTGTGTGCATTCACAGGGGGCCAATGCCTAGCTCTTCTGAACAAGCTAATGAACTATTAATTTCAATAAAATGTCAGGTGATTTTGGACGATCTGAGTAGCGTGTTAGTGTCTCAAGAATGTCATTGTTACACAGAGGTGGAGTGGAAGTTTGGGGTAAAAGGGAGAATCATATTAAAGTGAATTTTGAAAAGGTTTAGGATACTAAAATGTTTAATTTTACTGAATCACAACGGGTTTAAGTGATGGACCTTATAAGCACAGAAGTACAGCATATTTTATGGTGGCGTCAAATTTTTCCATAGGTTACCGCATAGTCTGAGAGTCCTGAAGAATGAAATGGCAAAGTTTGAGTTATCATTAACAAAATACGTAAATACACACTCCTTTTATTCTGTAGATAAATTTTTTTATGCGTAAAGATCTGTAATACGCTTTCGTAGAATGTTTACAGTATAGTATTTTTCACTGTAAAAATTTTATATATTTGCGTATTTGTGACTTGTTCCACATCCTATTGTCTTTGTGAGACCCTTATGGATCCATACAATATGTGTGTATTATTATTATTATTATGCATGTATGTAGCAACGTCCGGGATGTAGATGAAGATTTCTTATCAGTTAAATAGCTGTCATTACCGCAAGATGGCCCCCTCTCCTTGAAGTTAGTTTCGGTTGTAGATGCTGTACAGCGTTGAATGGACTGATGTAATCATGAATAGATTAGGATTTAGAAACCGGCGCTCCTCGACTGTTGGGAGTTTCGACTATTCACCGTAATTACTCTGAGCTGATACTTAATCACACGGCTGTTGGAGCGTCTTTGCTGTGAGCAGAGTAGAGACTTATTTTGTGTATGGCATACACGGAACCACTGCGAATTCTCACCCCACACTATCTGATGGACATTTGCTTCTACAAGGTAGTTTTTTTATGTCCTGTAAAATAAACACCTCGGCTTGTTACGCTATACTTTGAATTGTCCCCTAATATCAAAGCATCATGATCTTCAAGACTTCAAACAAAGCTAATATCCTATAGTTCATGTTGGTTAACCTTCTGAAGCCTAATTGTTACTGTATGTACCATGAGTTTTAACATTCAAAATTGTTATTCTGACCACGCAGTGCATTTATGTGTTTTGAATGGATCTGAGAACAAACAGCTGTTATTTCCCTATACAGCATTAGCTGATTGGTTTCTATAACCGAGACGGAGTGTTTACAGCGCGGTACGAACTGGGTCTTTAAATAAAATGGATTACATTTTGGCCTTAGAGGGTTGATGGATATCTTATCAGCTTAATTCTGTAACGGAAGTTATGAGAATTATGTTGACGCTTCTGAAAGCAGATGAGCGTCAGTTCGGTGTGTAGAAAACTTCATTTTTTATGGGTCGGTTAACAGTTCTGATAAAATTATGACTTTTCGGAAGACAGCTATCCCAAACATTAGCTCTTCTTTCTACATGGTTATTTCATAATTAAATTTAATAAGTATTTCTTATATACTTACTTCCATTGTTTCATGTGTTTTGACCCTCGGTAAAAGATAAATGCACATTCACATTATTCTCATATCAATATGTTTCTATCTGCTGCCTTTCTTTTAAGCAACATCCGTAGAGTCCCTCTATAGTCAAGGGTTTCGCATGGAGGGAAGAATAGGAGGAGAAGACAAAGAGAGCCAGTAGGCGTACATGTGTCCAGAATATATTACAAGAAATGTTTCGGTTTTTTATACGTGCCATTTCAGGTCAAATAAACACGTAGAAATGAAGTTATCAATGCTGCGAAGCGAATAAGACTAGTAAGCTAAGGAAGTGGGTATGTTTAATGTGTTCCATGTCCGTACACTATATTATACAAAGACACTAATCACCAACAAATGCATAAAGAGAGTTTTATCATCAATTGTAACACACTCCTACATGTTTCGACCCTGCTGGGTCATCTTCAGGGATAAATTTTTGTTATGGTTACACTAAGGTTGCATTTTATAGTTGAGTGAGAATGTGCTGTTGACTGTGTACTGCGTTGTTTTTGGAGGCGTGAACTTTCTGTGGTCCCGGCAGTGCAAGCCGGGACCGCAGAGAGTTCACGCCTCCAGTACACAGTACTGTAGGAGTGTGTTACAATTGATGATAAAACTCTCTTTGTGCATTATGTTGGTGATTAGTGTTTAAGTAGGTATGTTGTTTATGGGAGGTATAAATGTCACAAAAGAAATCAGTCACAACCAACTTTATTTATCTCTTTATTTAGAGAATTCGGGCGACCGGTTTCGGCCCAGTAGGCCATCATCAGGCTGTTCTAAAAAACATGAATATCAAAACTCTGCTGTTCAGAATGGAAGGCCTTTCTCTTTCACAATGAGGTTAAAATTATACAACCTTGTATATGTATAGCGTAAAGTATACATATAAAAATATAAAAAAATGTAAAAAATGAAGGGTATATTAGACGTCAGCCATAAGGTAAACATACATACGATAATACGAAGGTATAAAGTTTGTTATGGAATGGTCACTTCCCTGTGTACTGCAGTTTCATTAGGCTGCACGTATGCAGTTAATTTTCTCTACGGAATAAGTCTGTGGATAAGGATTAATACCTTCTCGAAGGCTGTGCGTGTGAAGGTAAACAATCATTCAGCAAGCAGTAGAGGCTCACAAACCTAATGAAGGTCTGAAAAGGGTAGATTTCTTCGACATGGAAATACAATACATATATAAGCCGCAGGCGCAATCGGCTGTAACGTGACAGCATAATTTAACAAAAAATGAGCAAGTATGCACGTTGTTAGTGCATTATTATTACTTTGTTACTTGTGCGGCGTAATCCACCTTACTGTCGATTCTGCAGAGAATGTCAATGCATGTTACGTTAGAGTTCTGGCGCGTTCTGCAGAATGCTCGCTGTGTCGTACACACCAGAACATTGTAACATGCGCATCGAACTTTCTTACGTTTGGCTCATTACTTAGAATGCTCGCTCCGGCGTCCACACCTAAACTCCTTTAAACTGAGCGTTCGAATTTACATTGTGACAGAATGCGCTTGTGTGTACCGGGCTTAACCTTTTAAAGCCTAGCGGTAACTTTACGCACCACCAGGTTTAAAATCAAAAAAAGTCTACGTGGTGTCCACATTGCGTTTATGTGTTTTGTACGGATCTCAGAACAAACAGCAACTTTGCCTTATAAAACATTAAGAGATTGGTTTTTATAACCGAAGTGGAGAGTGTTTACAGCGCGGTACGCACTGAGTTCTTATATAAAATAGATACGCTTCGTCTTTAAAGGGTTAATGTTGCCTGGAGCTGGAGTAAGGGAAGGGGATTTTGTGGTGCTGTGGTAAATGGAAGGAAAGGAGAGAGAGAGGAAAGCAAGAGCTTTGCTTTCAAAAGGATCGAACATTTCTTGTCATATATTTTCCTTTCGCATATAGCAGCCTCAGGTACAGCTATCTGTCTTTAATCCTACCCAAAAAGATTTTCACTTATTCGATTCTTATTTCAGTTCGTAAAAAGTGCATGGTTAAATGGAACAGTTCAGACAGATGAAGAAAAATTAAGGCAAAAATTTGTTTGTTAAAAGTACTCAAGATCCTGTGCTTAATTATCACGAAATAAGGGTGTGTAGGTGCCTGGAGTGACACAAAATTCAATGCAGGTTTCACAAGGATATACAGCTTTCCGACTGAGATTCGAACCAGTCACCACCTGAGCCAGTTTCGTCTGTCAGCAGTGAGATGACGACACAACCAATAATGGGACAGCATGGATATCGCAGTTCGTACAGTGACTATGGTTTGGACTGGACGATATTGAGTTCGAATGCCGGCAGTAGCAACAGACTGTGTTTATTATTACTGTATTTAGAATAACACACCGGGATGACTCAAATTAAGATTGAATGAAACGCTTTAAGGTATGATATATCATCCCATTAAACGCATGATTGGTTTTGCCTCGTTTAATGTATTACAGTTGGATAATATTTCCAACATTATTTCACTTGCCAAAGTATCTGAAGTTTATAAATTAACTGCTTTATACATAAATAAACTAGATTCCTATGCATAAGCAGTAGGCCATGAAAAGATATAGGAAAGTGGCAGTAAAGCTGTAGTCATTATTGGCTTGCATGCTGTGTTAGAGGGGGGCAGGCGGTGGCGCAGTTGGTTGAGGCACTGCGCTACCAGCCGGAAGGTCCCGGGTTCGATTCTCGATCGTCTTATTAGAATTAATCCTTAATCCTTCCGGCCACACTATGACCCTCGGTTCGGCTCAGTCTCTAACAGAAATGAGTACCAGGGATATCGCCTGGGGGGTAAAGGCGGCCGGTTCGTAGGCCTGACAACCTTACCATTTTCATTTGCCGATTGTCTAGAAATTGTGGGAGCCTTAATCTCCTGGAGCCCTAAGGGCCTGTCCGGCCTGTAATGGGATGGCTGTTTATTGTGTTAGATGAAAGACAATAGCCAGTTTTGCATTTTGTCCTGTTTGACTTCAGGGAGTCCAATCGGGAACAATTAGAGTGCAAAATGAATGGTTCCCACAGCCGGTCTGCGCATGGTGACAAACAGAATAATGCCTGTTGGAATTTCAAAACTGCTCTTCATCCTTCAGCCATTCAATGACCGTGTCGGTCTATTAGTCACGCTGATGTAATTCTGATGACAATTTGATAATTCTCACCGCTGATGACTGGTATATGTCATATGGGTGAGTCTCAGTTTACGGACCCAAACTGGGTTTCCATATAGTGCATAAGTTTGTCACAAAGAATAGCAAGAAAACAATTTTATGCTGTAAGTCCTTTCATTTCTAATGGCAGTGGCCAACATTGGACAATGATAGGAACTGAGATTATACCCAGAAGTAGTGTGCTGCGTGGGTGATTTAAGCGGACTCAATCGCCGAGTCTAACACGTCTGATGATAATTTCATTTGAGAGTCATATGCGTGATAGTATAATCCCTTTTATTTGGGCCTACGACATGACGTCCAAGTCAATTGGCTGCAGCAATATTGACAGAATGGCTAGCAAAGCATGGTAGTAAAAGTGGCCAATGCTTTGAAAAATTCGGAGATTTTAAAATTTGTGAGAGGAACGATAGCATTGTTCTTGTGCCTCCTCCATGTCGCTGTAGGCTCGGTGTCATTGCACCGCCCGTATGTGGGGTGGATCTACCGCTGACTCTGGCTGCGGGTGCCACACACGGTATATCTCAGACGATCTGATATCACAGTTTTAGGGAAGACAGTGCTATGTTAACTTTCGATAAAGTGTCGACTGAAGCGTATACATCTCTGGTTACTCTTTATTGCTGTCATGTTATGCTCCCATTCATTAACAGTATGACGCATTTCCATGAATGACTCATACATAGTCAATCATGAACCGTAGACGTATGTGTATGCGCAATACCCGCATATATATATATATATATATATATATATATATATATATATATATATATATATACGGCCTTACAACACACACACACACATACACACACACACACACACAAACTCCATGGAGCAGAGGCCTTCTTGAGAAGCTAACAGTTTCTCAGCTAGTCAAGAACTTGCCCGCATTTTATGGAACACGGAGGTTCATTACCGCATTCACAAGAGCCCGCAACCTGCCCCTATCCTGGGCCAGCTTAATCCAGTCACACACACACACACACACACACACACACACACACACACACACACACATTACAGCTTCAATATGTTGGACGTGGTACAATGTTGCAGTAAGTTTAAATTTGTAGCGAAAATGTGTAAATGTTTTAATGTTTTTCTGTTAGTTAAAACTGTATTACTTACAAGTGCAATATGTTATAATGGAGAATACTGTAAAATTGACGTGCTTGCTGGTTTTGCTCAGTCCCTCTACAAAATTTCGGATCATACCGCAAATTAGTCAAAAATAGCGTCATTTCATACTCTCACCAATTCATTACCTCTCTAGAGTCAATGCGTTACTTTACGTGTTATTATAGTGAAGTTGAACATGCAAAATTTTTGCGTTCTGCACACACAGTGTATTTATGTGTTTTGTATGGATCTCAAAACGAACAGCGATTACTTCCCTATAAAGCACTAATTTTACAGGTTTTTATAACCGAGGCGGAGTGTGTTTACTACGCGGTACGAATTAAATCCTTGAATATAAATGGTTGTAACATTTTTCTCCGAGTAGCGGCCATCTTCGTCTTCGAAGCTGCTGTTAAGAGAAGGAGAAGCGAGGGATATTTCGTAACCTTCCAATGAAAATGACGATTTTTGGGCAAAAGAAGCGCATCAAGAAAGAATACAACTTTCATTGTGTTTCGTCTTTAAAGGGCTATTCGTCGTAATATTTTACGCTAAACACTGTAAGGTACTAAGAGCGTTGTTTAACCTTTTTAAAGCCTAGCGGTAACTTTACATACCACCAGGTTTAACATTAAAAAATTCTACGTGGTGCCCACATTGCGTTTATGTGTTTTGTACGGATCTCAGAACAAACAGCAACTTTTGCCTTATAAAACATTAAGAGACTGGTTTTTATAACCGAAGTGCAGAGTGTTTACAGCGCGGTACGCACTGAGTCCTTATATAAAACAGATAGGCTTCGTCTTTAAAGGGTTACATAAATAAAAAGCACAGGAATACAAACTACACAACCGTACTATGAAGGAGACAGATGTATACCATGAAATGTTAAGACATTTGCGAGGTGGTGTTAGAATAGTCTCTGGATTTATGGAAGATGAAGTGATAGGATAGTGGAGAAAATTGCATTATGAGTTTTTGTACTTTTACTCCTTTTTAAATATTGTTAGGGTGGGTAAAATCAACAATGGTTATATTGGCTGGACATGCAAAAAACATGAGAGAGAAGAGGAATGCATAAAAATTCTTTATAGGAAAGCTTTAAAGAAAGAAAGTACTTGGGAAACTCAGACCTAGAGTGAAGGATAATATTAAAATTTGTATTAAAGAGAGGGATGAGAGGGCGTGGATTGGATATGTGTGGCTAAGGATAAACACAAATACTGGAGTCTTACAAAATTATAACGCACCTTCGGGTTTCATAAAATTCAGGGTATTTCTTGTCCAACATAGCAAGGAAGCGTCTCAAGAAGGACTGGGTTCCATGGGGTCAGTTAGTGTTAAAAGTTCTTGAGTCTTCATATTGCACTGTTGAGTACAGGTGTTATGGAGGGTTCGGGAATTGAAGTAAAACTGCGATAAAGTTACTGCCAGTGAAAGTTGTGACATTTTGTAATTTCATATATGTATGTACATTTATTTGTATCTGTCGTGACAAAAATGTGTAATTAGGCCTATGGGAACTAAACAGGTTTTCGATGGAAACACCACACTGTGAATTTTGTCAGAGTTACAACCTATCCAATTATATCTTTCATTTTTGCATCATTGTAACTACATTGGTGAGTTAATTCCGTCAACTTGCTGTGACGCGTAACGTAATGACAGTGTCACGCACCTGTTGTGGGGACTTCCGACATCATTTCTATCTGAATTTAAAATCAGGCGTTAGCGTGCCGCAAAAATGTTGACAAAATAAAAACAAAATTCCTATTACATATGTAAGTTGCAATGTTACATTTAAGGGGTACAAGATGGTACAGTTGGTTCAGACACTACGCTAAAATCCGAAACGTCGGTGGTTAGAATGCCGATGGGGTCAGTTTTTCGATGACTTAACCCTTCCGGCCGCACTGTGGCCGGTGTGTAGGGCTGACAACCTTGCCACCTTCACGTACCGATTGTCTTGATATTCTGGAAGCCTCATATTCCTGGAAACCTAAGTGCCTCTCCAGGCCCTTATTGGGGTTCCTTTGCGCTGCAACTTTGTGACTATATATATTTAGGGTTTGTAGGTTTTCGTGAACATTTTGTTCTCAGACACTCTCAGTTTGTGTTACTGTCATGTTTGAAGACAAAACTTCACACACACACACACACACACACACACACACACACACACACACACACACACACACACACACACACACACACACACACACACACACACACACACACACAGAGAAAATTAAAAAAGTAAATTGCCCTTACACAGCGTCTTGAAATAGCCACGAAACCTACCCATACGTCACGAAAAGTGGAAAGATTAGAAAAGCAAGAAAATTGTGTATATATATCTATATGATGGTCTCTGGTGTCGACACCGTACAGTCTGTTAGGTTTCTGCCAAACTTCTGCCACTACATAAATGTCGAGACGTTAATAACCAGGCTACGCATTTAAGATCACAAGATGCATTTTCACTGCCATGAAATTCTAAAATATTCTGCAATAAGTTATTTCCATTCGTACTGCAAGCGTTAGGTCAGAGCCGTGGTGTGCCGTTCTTTTAAAATATACCGTTTTGAATTTCAGCCCATCATCGGCTATGTTTTTGAGGACTTATTTGGAGAACTGAAATGAGGAAAATATCTCCGTTTTTAAAGATTTAATAAAATTTTCTTGCCATTCGTGGTTGGTGGCGTCCCTCGCTCCACTGTTCTGGTGTGATTTCTTGCAGGCCAACACGTCTTAGACCGTAACTCATTCTGTAATTATCTTGCAGCAGAGAGGTGCAGCTTGTGCAGTATTTCAGTGTTACGTTAGTTCGCAAAGGAACTCGTTATCCTTCGATTATTTAGCTCACTTGGACAGCAAAATGTATGCAAATTTCTGAACAGTAAAACGCAACTCTAGAGAAACATTAATAAACTTTAAATTGAAGACGCTCGTAAATTCTTTAAGTACAATTGGATTTAATATATTCGATGAAATGCGGACAAAAATTTAAAAGTATAAGTAGGATGGGGCCAATTCCGTTGGCCTTGCCGTCTAAGGCGTAGGTCTGAAGCCGCTAGATTTCTGGGATTTCGGGTTCGAATCCTGTTGATGGCATGGATGTGTCTGTTACGTTTGTTCTGTGCTGTTTAGGTAGCGGCCTCTGCCACGAGCTGATTGCTCGTTTAGAGGAGTCCTACAGTATGTGTGTGTGTGTGTGTGTGTGTGTGTGTGTGTGTGTGTGTG